>PVHP010022772.1:0-28028 GCA_004024765.1 Zapus hudsonius
AAAAAAATTATGAATGACACCTCACTCTCTCTATAACGTCTCAGTTTTGGGATGGCTCAGCAGTTAAGGTGCTTGCCTGCAATGCCCAGTGACCTGGGTTGCATTCCCCAGTACAACATAAAGCCAGATGCACAAAGTGGTGCATGCACCTGGAGTTCATTTGCAGTGGCTGGAGGCCCTGGTTCACTCGTTCCCATCCATTCTCTCTCTCTCTCTCTCTCTCTCTCTCTCTCTCTCTCTCTCTCTCTCTCTCTCTCTCTCTCTCTCTCTCTCCTCTATTTCCTTGCAAATAAATAAACATTTTTAAGTTTTAAAGTCTGTTTTATCTCATAATACAAAATGCCTTTGCTCTACCTCTTAAAGTCCCCATAATCTTTAACAGTCCTAAAACTAGTCAAAAGTCCAAAGTCTCTTCTGACACTCAAATCTCTTTGATTGTCTTGAATAACTGTGAGCCCCTATGAAATCTTTTTAAACTGTTACATACCTCCAATATACAATAGCAAAAAATAAACATTTCTATTCCAAAAGGGAGGAATAAGGGCATAAAAAAATGTTAAGCTCAGATAGAGGGCCTAAAAACAGCTTTCCTGGGGTTTGGAAGTTTATTTGAGCCTTTCAGAGCAGGGAAATTTACCAGCAGGATGGGAAGGGCAAATTCCACATAGGGCTAAGAGAAAAGGTACAGATAGGTGGGAAAGTTCACAGTTTAGGATGAAAGGGGCAGAGAACATGAGCCAGGGAAAAGAATTCTATTTCTTTATTATTTTATTTATTCATTTGTAAGCACAGAGAGAGAGAGAGAGAGAGAGAGAGAGAGAGAGAGAAAGACAGAGAGAAAATGAGTGTGCCAGAACCTCCAGCTACTACAAACAAACTCCAGAACACTACTTTCTGTACCTGGCTTTACATGGGTGCTGGGGAATCAACCCCAGGTTTTTAGGCTGTTCAGGCAAGAGTCTTAATCACTGAGCCATCTCTCCAGCCCAGGAATTCCATTCTTACTGCCAATAAGAATATGGAGTATGGCGTGTGGCTGAGAGAGAGGAGGGGGAGAGAAGAGATGGCGAGGTGGCCAGCTATATCACATGGTGGTGGGCTGAGGATGGGAGAAATGTGTAGATGGGGGTCTTTGAACAGAGAGAGAGAAGACAAGAGAGATAATAAATAGAAATGAGAGGTAGAGTGAAGGAGAAGAGTTATAAGGTGTATGTGGCACAGAGAAAGAGAGAGAATACCCACGTTCCTTAGATCAAGAAGAAACTGAGGAAGGAGATTGGGAGGTGTGCAGAGGAGTGCGGGGACAGAAAGGAGAGAGAGGAGAGGAAAGAGCCCCATTGAGCTCTTTTGAGGAACTGAGACCTTTGAAGTCTCAATTAGAGTGGATGGAGCGGGGAGGGAAACAGGTACAGGGCTCTGAGACTCTAGCAGAAAGAAAACCATCAGCTCAAAGCAAGACCCATGCCCAACAGAGAAATAGCAAACCCTGATGATCTGGTGTTCCCATTGGAAGCATCTGGTCTCCAATGACCTTGGGAATCCCCACCCCTCCAGCTCTGCAGCCTACAGCACGTATGACCTCTCTCTTGGATTGCCTCTGGTCTGTGCCAGGCACTTTCTTCAGAAGACATCTTATAGTCCTTGCATCTCCAGCATCAATACGTCTTCAGTACGTCTTGAGCTTCATCCACACAGCTTTCATCAGTTGCCTCTGGACAGCCTTACAGAGAATCCAACACTGCCACATATTCCCTTTCCTCAGAAGCTTCCGAAAATCTTGACCAAGGCTTCAGGATCCCCTTATTCTTGTATTTTTCATGGCTTCACAACCAGTGCCACAAAGACAATGCTGCCAAGTTTTACAGCATTGAGATGTAGTCTGCTTGGACCCACAGATGCATCAACTCCCTTGTGCTAACCACAGAGAAACACTTCCATAGACAGTTGGGTTTTTTTTATTACAATTACAATTTTATTTTTTTTAAATATTTTTTTCTTTATTGTCCATAATGAGTTACATTGTTTAGTGGGCCAACCATGAGTTGTTATCCCCAGTTCCCCGTTGTCCCCCTTCCCCATCCCCAGTCAGCTGGATATCCTCCTCAGTGGGCCTTCTGTATCAGTCTTTGTGGTAGGGGACCATGGAGAGCTCATTCGTCAGCCGGGCTCTCATGTCTCAACTGAGGGTTGCCAAGTCTCTGATATTCTCCCCCACCACGGCTCTCACAATCTTTCAGCCCCCTCTTCCGCTCAGTTCCCTGAGTCGTGGTGGGTGGACAGTCGTTTTTGATCAGGGAACCCCTTTAGTCTCTCCTTTCAAATGAGCTTTCACAAGTTAGAATTTCCGGGAGTGGTTCTTACCCTCAGGGCACTTTCTTCATGTCTTAGTGCAGAGAGGCAGAGTTCTCTTTCACAATTACAGCTGCTTTGCATTCTCCTTGTTTACAACTTCAAATTTGCTCACGTTCTTTTTCCCACCAAACTTATCATTTTCCATATATTTCTGCTCTCTCTCACTGCAGACGTGGACAAAAGCAGTAAGCAGGAGCCACCCCACAACATGAATATCCTCCCTTGAAATTTCCTCTATCAAACTACTTATTCCGTTCCCTTTGAATTCAGCCATATTCAAGTTCTCAGATCATGGGCAGAATGAAGCCAGACTGTTTGTCAGAATACAGCAAAAATGGCCATCAGCCTCATTCCCAGTAAAGTCTGTATCCTTCTCTAAAACCTCCCGAGCCAAGTCACCTCTGGTCACATTTCTCTTAGCATTCTGGTCTTCCAAACTCCAACCAGAATGGCCCATTATGCTGTTTAGAGCATTCTTTTCTAGCCCAAAGTTCCAAACTCTTTCACTTTCCTCCAATAAGACAATTCTAAAGGCCTAAGAACCACACACATGCTTTTTCTCTGGGGAAGTGCAAAGACATAGGAATAATCCCAGGTAGGTTTCAGATGATAGATCAAGTGTGATTGCACCAAAATCCAATTTGGATGAACCAAAACATTTATTGGAGTTATGTAGAGAGCACAGGTTCTGTCTGAAGTTTGTTTGCAGTGGCTGGAGGTCCTTGCATGCCCATGCTCTCTTTCTATCTCTTTCTCTCACTCCCTTATAAATAAATAAATATTTTAAAAAGAAAAGAAAAGAATGTGTCCAGAGCTCTCAAATAGAACTCCTGGACTTGAGCTCAGATCCTACCAATTTGATTGTCTACACTGTAAGAAAACCTTCCCTCCAAAGTGTGTGAGAATTTGAATTAATAGAGGAGTATTTAAAATGTCCTAATTTCTCATTTCATTTTACCAAAATGTTCTATCAGAACTTTCCCTCGCTAGCCTTTAAAAATCCCTATGGTCCAGATTTTCAAACATAATTCAAAGATTGGGTCAGTATTGATAAGGCCATGGATAAGGGAGGTTGAGAAAAAGATGGCATCTTGTCTTCCTGTAGGGGGTTTCCTCCAGCGCTTCAACTATCTATTTTGAGGCCTTGATGTTAAATAATGAGATTTTAGAAACCCTCTCCTTTCTGTGGATACCAAAGAGCAGCCCAAGAACTGACTTAGAGTCATCCAATTACTTGTGCCTTGGGCTCTTTGGGGCCCTGGAGGTACTTATAAAACCCACAGTTACATTTCCAGATGGCAGTGTTTTCATAAAGACCAGAAGAATTTTCAAGCTTTGAGTTGTCAGCATTGCTTGCCAGAAATGAGCCATGCTTCAGCAGAGGGAGCCTGGAGCCATATTTGCCTTGCTGTTATGTTAGCTAAATCTGTTGCTGGTAACCAACACTCCAGAATTAGCCATTTAGAACAACATACTTTTATTACCTCACAGTTTATGTGGGACAGGAACTCAAAAGTACCTTAGCTAGATGTTTCTAGATCATCGTCTCTCCTAATGTTTCAATCAGGATGCGGCTGTGGCAGTAGTCACCTGAAAACTTAACTGAATTTGATCCAAAACAGAAGCTGTTGGACGAAAGTGGGAAGGAGGGGAAGGAGCAAGGAAGGGAGAGAAGGAAATTGCAGGAAAGAGATGGAAGAGGGGGACAAAGAAAAAAGAGGGGAGGGAGGGGAAGGAGAGAAGGGAGGGGAAAAGGGAAGGGAAACCATTCAGGGGACTGAGGTAAGGGGACTAGGGTTGGAAGACCCAGGTGCTTCCTTGTAACAAGATGTCTCAGTATTCCTTAAAGTTCTTTGAGATTGAAAGAGGGAGAGACTACAATCATTACAGGGAGCCGGGACAATCGCCATTACAAGATGGCGCCCACTTCCTTGCAGCTAAGTGGTAAACAACTCCATATTAGGCAATGCTTTGAGAAAGACGTGCTTTTGGCTCTGCGCATGTGCGAGTTATATAACTGTCCCTCGCCAATCCCATGGCGCCTGGTGGTGGCAAGTTGGTATCAGCCAATCATGGGGCGACCCGTGTCCTTAATCCCTATATAAGCAGCTGACTTCTAGCGCTCGCGCCCCCTCGCTTCCTGCTCTCCCTTCAATCAAAAGGCTCTCCAATAAAGTGTGATTTGAGAAGAATCCTCGAGTGGTGGTTGTTCTTCCTTGCTGGTCGAGGAGCTCGCCGCAAATCATTTTATGGCTTTACTGAAGGAAAACAGGAGCAAGATAGCTTTTGTTACAGGCAGTCAGCCAAGGACAGAGGCCCAAGGAGATGCCACCTTGCCCACCCTGGCAGGACTCGAACCCACATCTGATACAGTCTCATTCAAGATGGCTGCAAGAAACAACTCAGCAGGGCTTCCTGCTTCGTCAAGTTTCCCAGGCTTAGCACAACTGTGACCAACCTCTCCTGAGTCCTCCAACCAATCAGGTCTCTCTCTGACACACCTGAGTCTGATGATGAGGCTCATCCTAATTGGATGCTTGACTCATATAAAAGAGCCTAATCAAGTGTGCATTCCCTGTTGGTCCCTCTCCTTCCACTGGAACCTTCTGGGCACAAAGTCTCTCCTCATCTCTTCTCCCCCTGGGAAGAGAGAGGATTTCTTTCTGTCAAAGCACTTTCCTGTCTTCTTGTTGGTAGGTGTTTTTCTATTTTGCTACATGTGTGATCTCTCTTTAAGCTCTGAGTCCTTTACTGTCTCTTAGTCTTCCTGACCCCCATCTTATTACATGGGCTCTTCTGCTTTGCTTCCACATGAGCCCCTTCTCCAGAGGCTTCTTTCCTGCAGATGTCTCTATGTGAAGGAGATTTTCTCCATCTTCCCTCCCTCTTAACCAACCAAGCTGGTAAGGAGGATAACTCCTTTTGGCTTGGGCCTTTTGGCTAGCCTTTCCTCTGGATCTAACTCTCCCTAAAATAAAGCCTATAATTCATAATTTACCCCTCTTGGAGACCATATTTTCAATTCTTTGCTAACTTGGACAAAGGACCCAAAAGTTGGGGTCTGTGGGCCCGGGATCTCATGCATCTTTATGGAGTTTAATCCACCACCACCCAGAACGTTGCATCAATACCTCAGACATCACATGTATGTCATTTCTATCACCTTCTACTCATGGAACAATCAGGAAGTACAGGCCACATCGGAGGGGAAATTCTGTTTCCCCTTTTTAAGAGGAGAAATGTAATGGAACTTGTGAATCCATTGCAAACTGTCGTACATTTCAACGTACGACAGAATTTGTTCACAAAGACAGGCATAGTGGCTCACAACTGTCACCTCAGCACTCAAGACACTGAGTGCCTGAGCTGCAGTATGAGTCTGTGTTAGTTACCTTTTTCATTGCTAGGACAAAAATACGAGAAAAAAAATCAATGTATGGGAGGAATGATTTATTTCAGCTCACAGTTCAAGATTACAGTCCATCATGATGGGAAGACATGGTGGCAGGAGCAAAAATCAGCTAGTCACACTCAGTCCACAAACAAGAAGACACAGCTAAATGTTAGTGCTCGGCCAACTGTGGTAGTTTGAATGGATGTTCCCCAATAGATTCAGAAGTTTATTTAAAGCTTTTCTCACCAAAGGAAGGGGAGGACTACTTACAATGCAAACTTCCTGATACAAAAAAGAATTGATATTCATGACTTCACAGTTCCTGATAATAGCTACACATTATAGGAGGAAAATATGATGACACCAAAACAAAACAGAGACTCACTAAGAGGGGGAAGAGATATAAGGAAGGATGGGGATAGAAGCATAATGGTTTATGATCTATGATTATGGAAGCTATCAATAAAAATTTTTTAACAAGCAGCCTTTGTGGTAGTTTGAATAGATGTCCCCCAATAGAATCAAAGGTTTATTATAATTGTAAATTGTCTCCAGCCAGTTCTGGCTGGAGGAGGTGTCACTTTGGCCTGGCCTCCAGGGGTCTGGCCCTGAGGTATTTCTAAATTAAATGCAAAATTCTAGGGATACATATGCAAAATAGCATCTGGAACCCAAATCTGGCAGTCCTGCTGTTTTTGTGAGTTACAGTGTGACAGTGTGCTTGCTGGTTCTGGAGGTGCTGGGCCTCTGTCTGTCTCTGCTTGGGTCTGTGAAAGGAAGCCAACCTTTCCTTAACTTCCCCTGGGTCTGTTCCTTCAATAAATACTTTCCTCCCCAAAATTGTGCCTGGTTTGGAGATTCATCCCAGCAGCGTGTGGCTGACTACGACAGCCTTTCTCCAGCTACCTGGCTGGAAGAGGTGTCATCTTGGGCAGATCCTGGGCTCCAGCACTAAGGTGTTTCTGGGGATGATCTGGAATTCCAGCCATAGATATGTAAAGAGCAGTCTGAGCTCAGGGGAGCTCTCGCTACTGTTTGCTGTTGATGGGTTTCTCTCTCTGCTTGGACCTGTGATAGGGGGCCAACCTCTTTCACCATGGAAACTTCCCCTGGATCTATAACTTCAATAAATCTTTTCCTCTCATAAAGTGTGACTGGTTTAGAGGTTCATCCCCACAGCATGTGGCTGACTACAGCACCAAGTCTCTCCTTTTCATGTAGCCCAGGCCCCCCAGCCTTTGGAATGGTGCCACCCACTTTTAAGATGGGTCTTCCTATCTGCATTAACCTGATCTAAAAAAAAAATCCCCACAGACATGCCCAGAGCTTTATTTCCATGATGATTCAAAATCCTCTCAAGTTGAAAGCCAAAGATTAACCATCAAAGAGACTTTATCTCAAAAAAGATACAAATAAAATAATAAAATGAATTTATTAATAAATTTGCATTGCAGAGATCTGTGAAGTCCCCAAGCTATCAAGGTCCCACACTAACACCTTACCACTCCTTTGTCAGTGGGCATGAGCCTTCCCTCAGTTTAACATGTCAGTCATTCCCCACAGTGATGTTTACTGAGTATCATTACTTATTCCCCCAAGCGCTGTGCAGAAGGAGGGATGCAGTATTAAAAGTGTGCAGAGGAGGATACAGGGTTAAAAAGCAGTGATCCTGCCTCAGACTATAGCTGAGAGGAAGAGTGTGTACTTAGCATAAATGAAGTTCTGAGTTCAATTCTTAGCTAGAAGGAAAAAAAAAAAAAAAGAACAATATCCCTAACCCAGATGGCTCACAATTTAAAGCAGGTGAGAATCAGTAAACATGAATTACAATACAATGTAAGCACTGTGATAAAATTAGATTTGGGGTTCCAGGGCCTGTAAAAGCAGTTAACAAGATTACTATGTTAGATTGCTGAAGGAAATGCTTACCAAGTGAGGAAACATTAGAAATGAGTTTTAAATGATGGGTATATTTAGACAGTTGTTTTTTATTAAAAACAAATTTTGTATTAAAATAAAGGCTTTATCAGATGGAAAAAATTATAACTTAGCATTTGGATATAACTTAGTTATAAGCGTTAAATACCTCCTTTAACACAAAATCCTTGCTTGTAACCCATTTTGTAACCACCAGTAGCGTAATATCTATGAGATCTATTATTGTAGCAGAATCAGACAATTTGAAAATATTTTAAGAGTAGAATTACATTTAAGAAAACTTGAATTCTGACCTTAGAACTTTAACAATATTTTATAATATACCCATGTTATCTTTTTGTTTAACTTTTAAATATATTCCAATCAGCAGTATAATAACCTTTATCAACCCTTTTACTTTATTGGGACACATTATATATTCTATATCCCTATTCAAGACCAGACCTCTAGTCAGAAAACAGTGGCTTGTTTACTTTTAATGTTACCAGAAATAAAAAAGACCATATCTCTGAGTCAAAAAAAAAGGTGGGGGGCTAGGGATGAGGAGAGAGCAATTAGACACTCTTATCATTTCATGTTCTCTGTCACTTCACACACACCTTAACAATTCTGCAGATTAACAATAAGCAGGACTCTTTGCTCTATTCCTTTCCCTTCCTTTTCCTCTTTCTTTCCTTCCCTATATATGTTATGTGCATATGTATGCTTTGCTTGGAAATTTTTGAGACAAGATCTAGCCCAGACTAGGCTCAAGTTCACTGTCGCCCAAAGGGCAAGCTTCCACCACGTCTCCTTTCCCACTCAACCTGGCTAAATCTTCATCACACGTGGGTCACTTGAAGTAGAACTCTATGATCTGGTCTCCATGCTTGGTTATTAAATACCAAGGCCTCAGCAGCTCTCTTTCTAAGAGGTATGTGTGACCTTACTTTTGGGAGGACAGAAGCACATTACACTTCCTCTCATCTTTTTTTTTTTTTAGAATAGGCTTTTTAAAAAATTTTATTTATTCATTTTCAAGCAGAGAGATAGACAGAGAGAGAGAGAGCGTACCAGGTCCACCACCTTGTGGGTCGGGCTTATGTGGGTACTGGGGAATTGAACCCCGGGGCCTTAGGCACTGGAGGCAAGTGCCTTAACCGCTGAGCCATCTCTCCAGCCCAAATTTTTTTTTTTTTATGTAGGGTCTTGCTCTAGTCCAGGCTGACCTGGAATTCACTATGTAGTCTCAGGGTGGCCTTGAACTCACGGCAATCCTCCTACCTCTGCCTCCCGAGTGCTGGGATTAAAGGTGTGTGCCACCACGCCCAGCTCTCATCATCTTTTTTTTAACTATCTTTATTATGAATAAATTTATACATTGTATAAGCAAATCTTGTGAAGGTGTCCCCGTTTCCCTCCTCTCTGTCCCCTACCCACTGGGGTCCTTCCTCAGTGCACATTCTGGATCTGTCCATAGGATAGGGGGTATGAACTGCACCAGAGGGAGCCAGGTTTTCTTTCTTTTTTTTTCCTTCCCCCTTTGTGTGTTGTTGCTGAGGGGGGCGATGTCTCTGGATATTCTCCCCCACCGTGGCTCTTACATTCTATCTTCCCCCTCTTCCTCTCAGTTCCCTGAGTCATGGTGGGTGAGTTTTGAATCTGTTTTGTTGTTGAGAACTTAAGTATCTCTGGACCTTTGCCCTGCGTTGTGATGGGTATCATTGGTATCTGTCTCCATTGACCTTTCATGGGTTACCAGACTTGCTGTGGTGATTGGTCTCCTGTTTGTCTCGTCACTTTCTGGTAGGTTTCATTTGGGCCCTGAGTGAAGACTAGGTGTGGTTTGTCTCCTGCCAGGATGTCAGCCATCATCCAATGTCTTCTTGGTGGAATTGGGTTGTCCCCGGCTCTCTCAATGCCTTCTGAAAAATGCAAACCGAATCTCCATTGGAGAGTGAGGTCAATATAGGTTAAATGAGACAACATTGCTCTTTTGGTTAGCTCCTAATGGGCGTAGCCTCTCTGTAGCTCTCTGGCAGTGGGAATTTCCCCTAGGAGCCCAAGATCTTGGTTCCCATAGGATTATGCAGTGGATCCCAGTTCCAGTTAAGGGTTCCTTGTCACTAAGCTGATCTCTTAGCCAATCATTAAGCTGTTGATTACCCTCCTTGGTTTAGTGTCACTATGGCACAGATGAACATTTAGTGACTTGCTGGTCTCTTCCATATAGCCATGTGTTCAGCATTCTTGTGACAATAAGATTGTATATCAGTGGTCTCTGCTTTCTCCAAATATCATTGACCAATTTCCCCAGGCAGCTCATGCAACACCTTCCAGTGCTACACATGCTACCATCTGGGAGCTGGTTACCATTCGGGATCCAGCAGGATCTCTTGGTGTTGTTTGATGATGTTTTGTGATTTCTTTTGGTTTGTTTTGTTTTTCAAGGTAGGGTCTCACTCTAGCCCAGGCTGACCTGGAATTCACTGTGTAGTCTCAGGGTGGACTTGAACTCATGGTGATCCTCCTACCTCAGCCTCCCGAGTGCTGGGATTAAAGGCGTGTGCCACCACGCCCAGTGACACTTTGTGATTTCTTCAGCAAGAAGGTTTTACCTTAGGCCTGGGCCAGGTATTCATGAGCTTTGGCAAAAGTCTGTTACATTTTGAGGGCCTTTTGGGTCTCTTTGATCAATAGCTCAGTGTGGGAAGGAACCAATAACTGAGACAGGGAGATACAGACCTGAGCAATTATTCTTGTGGTTAGGCTTCCTCCCATTCTGTTCATGGCCCCTCATACCAGGTGGTACCCTCAGCTTCCTCAGAAGCTTACTGTATAAAAGCTAGGGTTTCATGGTGTCAATTCATTATTAGTTTAGTTTACTATATGATTCCCACCCCCCATCCTCCCATTCCAAAATAAAATCAGGTTAAGAGATTCCAGACCCAAGCAAGGATGAAGATGAGAGCGAACATGGACTATTTGGAATTTGACATTGTTTCTTAGGACTGGCGTGCTTAAGTAGGAGTTAGATGCTATGCAGCCAGAACTGAGATTAACAAGAGTACACCCTCAGGAGCTTGTACTTCCTCTAACACCAGGGAGGAGCTCAGACTGCTTTAAAAGTGAGACAAAAGCAAACTTACATTGTAAAAGGACCTTACTCAACAATGTAGAAAATGATATATTTGGGGTAAATGGGGAGTTGGAGACCAATCTGGGGGCTGTTGGGATGAGAGTGCTTCTCTAGTAGGTACAAGACCCTCCATTACCCTGCACCATAAGAGGAGCTGGGGAAAATTGCACAGCAATTAAAGGTGCTTGCTTGCAGAGCCTGCCTGTGAGGGTTGGATTCCCAAGTACCCACATAAGGCCAGATATAGTGTCTGAAGTTTATTTGTAGAGGCAAGAGGTCTGTTGTGCCTGTATATTCTCTTTCTCTGTCTCTGTCTCTGTCTCTCTTTCTTTCTCATAAATAAAAATATAAAGGAAAGAAGAGAGGGAGGGAAAGAGGGTCTAGGAGGGAATAAAAGAAAAAGAGGAGAAGGCACTCTGGAGAGGTGACAGTAACAGCAGAGAAGTTTACTTGAAGGTCTCTAAGCTGTATTAAGGCTATAACTGGATGCACACTGGATACAGTGAAGGCAGGGAAGAGACTGAGAGCTTAAGCAGTTCCAGGTTCATGATCAGCAAAGCCAGCAGGGCATGTGGTCCTGTGACGGTTCAGGTATTCTCCAGATACCTTGAGTGGGAGGTGTCTAGCTAGAGCTAAAACCTAGGTGCTAAAACTGATTGGTCAGGTATGACCCAACCACCTGTCACCCTGCTCACCTAGGGCAGGAAATACTCATTGAAGAGTTAATCCTCCTTCTATTCCCCACATTGCAGGCCAGCAGAGGACCTCTGAATCTCCAGGCCTTAGAAAGGTAAGGCCTTCACCCACCCCAGCCTGGGGTGAGGGAAGGCTCCAGATTTTTCCCACATAAACCTCTCCTTCTCATGATGGGAGCCCTCTGTTATTTTCTCTGCTGCTGCTTGTTTAACTAAACAGCATAAGTTCTGTTAAACTCTCCACGTTTTCCTCCCCACACTGGTGGCTGGAGAACTCTGTAACTCCCCATGTTCCCTTAAATAATAAAATCTCCCCCTATACCTTAATATCTTGTTGTCTATGATTTTAATTCTTTAACTTTGCAGACAAGAATTTGGGTACTCCTTAAATTCCCAAATTTAAGTGCATTGGAATTTTTGCTGGGCATTATCTAAATTCTAAACCCCAGCTCACCCTGCTACAGTCCCACCTCAGATGACCTCAGTACTCAGGAGGCAGAGGCAGGAAGGTGAGGTGTTTGAAGCCAGCTGGGTGACAAAGTGATACCTTCTGTCAAAAAAAAAACTTAATGAATTAGTGAAACTAAATAAAGCAACTGGTTGCTAATGGGCCAGGAGCGGAGGAGCCAGAGGAGCCAGAGCAGAAGCACCAACCAATTCAGCTGAGTAGAGTGAGAGCTCAGAGGATGAATGCTAACAAAACTTCCTCCTTCGGATGGGTTCACTGGCCAGAGACTACTTTGAGTTAACAGAAAACGAAATTACAGAGTTTGTGTGAGAAAATTCCAAGATTTTGTTGCACTTTTGTTTTGCTTCTGTTTATATTTCCATCACTTTATGGTTTTAGTTTGCTGCGTTTTGATTCATTGTCTCTTATTTGAGCTCTTTTTTAACCTCCTTTGTACACATGTAAGAATTGGATAATTGTTTGGGTTTAAATGGCCATTTTCAAAGTACTTAAGGGAACTAGAAAATAGCTTCTTTCACTGAAGTTGTGTGTGGTGTATGTATGCTCACATGTATGTTGTATGTATGCACATGTATGTGTGTGTCTGTGTGTACACAAGAGTACAACCTCCAGCATTGTTCCTTCAGCTCCCAGCCATTTTTATTTTTTTGGAGACTTGATCTTTCATTGGCCTGGAGCTTACCAAGTAGGCTAGCCTGGCTGGCCAACAAGCCCCTGGAATCCTTTTGTGTCCACGTCCCCAGCACTGGGATTACAGATACAGACCACCAGACCCAGCTTTTATGAACATTCTGGGGACTGAACTCAGGTCCTTCCTCATACTTGCATGGTATCACTTGGCCAACTGAGCTACCTTCCCAGCACTCCCTGAAATTTTTAAGAGAATATTCTTTTGTTATTGGTTACACGATGATATGTGCACACAAGAAAATAATTTGCACCTGCTTAAAATGGTCTGTTTTTAGAAGTATTCAGTGAACAGAGGTGGGTCATGAAAATACTCCTGTGTGAAACGGTCAGAGGACAGGTTTCAATATACTATGGGCAATTATATTAAGTCACCTTAAAAGTACTTGTTCTGGGGCTGGAGAGATGTCTCAATGGTTAAGGTGCTCTACTATAAAACCTGACTACCCGAGTTCTGGTCCCTGGTGCCCACCTAAAGCCAGATACACAGAGCGGCACATGCATCTGGAGTTAATTTGCTATGGCTGGAGGAACTGGTGTACCTATCCTCTCTGTCTCTCTGCCTCTTTCTGCTGGAAAATAAATAAATAATTTTTTTAAAAAAAATTTTATGTATTTATGCATATACAATAAAAATGGAAGGCAAAACAGCCAAGTTCTCTTCTGCTATTTACGTGTTGGGACTTGGGAGTGATTCTTCTATTTTCTTACTTTGTTTTTACATATTTGCTAAGGTCTTAATAATAAATATTTAATATACTGGAGTTTAAAAATTAATATTGTTTCCAAATGTTTTGTCTTATAAATTTATTCTACACCTTCAGTGTCAAATCGTAAAACTGGAAAATAAATTCACCAACTCAGCAGAAGTTGTCTTTAGAATGTGGGAATAAGAGAAATCTATTTTCTTACAGCCTTTCACATGTTTCTTTGACCAGGATGTGTGTGATTAGGAACAGGTTTTTAAAAGAAAACAGATCCATCCTCTGCCCCATCAAAGCTCCTCTCAGGAAAAGGCCTAAAGTTAGTCATTTGCAACTCAGTGTGAATTTGACACCTTTTTCCCACAAGCATTTCCCATTCCCTTGTTTCTCTAATTAGGAGGGAGAGGAAGTTCTAGAAAGTTCAGGTGCCATATGGCTTAGCCAACCAGACTACTGGAAGTAGTTATTTTGAACTGAAAGCCAATCCCCTTTTCATGCCCCATCCCTCCGTGTGTGTGTGTGTGTGTGTGTGTGTGTGTGTGTGTGTGTGTGTGTGTGTATGTGTGTATGTGTGTGTGTGTGTGTGTGTGTGTGTGTGTGTGTGCGCGCGCGCGCACAAAAGTACAACCTCCAGCATTTTTCCAAAAGCTTGCTGAGCATCTTTCTCCCTGCACTGTCCTTCAACGATCATATTGCCCTCCTGGGTTGGCCTGCGCTTCCTGGGTTGTTAAAGCTCTCCACTTGGGAGTCACTTATCAGAAAAACCAGAGCAGAGTCCAGTGGCTGCAGAAGTGAATTCCTCAAACCCAAAAGCCTCCTTTAGATTTTTCCTTTCCATTGATTTACCAGTACCTATAAATCCCAGGTAACCTGATGTCCCTAGGTGTCAAATGCCCTGGCCCATTGGTTCCTTTTACACTTTGGCTTTTCTCACATCATGTTCTGATACTTGTTTTCAGCATTGATGCTCTTTTCAAGTTAACCGAGAGAACTTCTCCAGGTTCTTTGTGCCAACTTGAATAAGAGAAAACTCAAATTATGTACAGGGCTGGTATGCCACTCAGTGGAGAAGTGTGTGTTTAGCATGTGGGCCTGAATTCAATCCCCAATACTGGGGGGGAAATATACTATGCACACACACAAACACACACATACACATACACACACACACACACACACACACACACACACACACACACACACGCATGCACCAAGAAAGTGAAGGAATGAATAAACAATGAAGTCTTAATTCAAGCTTTACACATGACAGAAGTCTACTCTGTGCTCACTTTGACCCTGGTGCTGTAGCAAAATATGTCCACACTTTATAAATATTCCTCCTAAGAATCACATCATGATCTAGATGAGTAAATGAAGACATGGAGACAATCGGGCAAAGACCAGCAATCACTCCCAAGTGATCTGAAGCCCTTGTGGACAATCTTGGTGGAGTCTGGAGAAAGCTCACCAGAGCCCCACCACCCATCTCCAAAATAACCCTTCCACTTCTCTCTCTCTCTCTCTCTCTCTCTCTCTCTCTCTCTCTCTCTCTCTCTCTCTCTCTCTCTGTGTGTGTGTGTGTCTGTGTGTGTGTCTGTGTGTGTGTGTGTGTGGTCTGTGAGTCTCACGACAAATCCTGTGAAGTCAACAGGACTGGGTAAAATATTAGTTCTGTAATGGGGAATTTAGATAATACCCAGCAAATTCCAATGCACCTCAGAACTTAAGGAGTACCCCAATTCTTGTCTATAAAGTTAAAGAATTAAAATTATAGACCACCAGAGGGTAAGGTATAGTGGGAGACTTTATTTAGAGAAGAATGGGGAGTTACAGAGCTCTCCAGCCACCAGTGTGGGGAGAGCACGTGGGAGAGATTTTAACAAAATCTATGCTGTTCAGCCAAACAAACAGAAGAAGGAAAGATAACAGAGAGCTTCCATCATGAGGAAAAAGGTTCATGTGGGAAAAATCTTGAGTCTTCCTAAGGCCTGGAAATTTAGAATTCCTCCTCCTAGGAAGCCATATGGACAGAAGAGGGATGGACTTTGTTTCCATGACTTTTAAGACCTCCGTCAGGTAAGTCAGAGAGACAGCTGGTTGGTCCATACAATCAGTTTTAGTGCCTAAGTTTGAGCTCTAGCTAGACACACCTCCCACTCAGGGGGGTGGTCTATGGAGCTTGGCTGAAGGAGTTAACTGTCACAATTCCTTTCCCTGTGAGGACATAAGGTCAGTGAGCATGAGTGTTTGCCACAGGTGGTGGACCTAGGACCAATGCTCAAACCTCTATTACTTCTCTAATTACTCCTCCTTTCCTGGGCTCTGAAATCCCTTGACCAAGAGATTCAGCTCTTCTTTCATCCCAGGATTAGAAAGAAGCCCTGGATGCCAGTGGAACATTAAGATTGTGCCTCACTGAGGATCGCTGAGTTTTCTGGGTAGTTAAGAGCTTGCTTCCCAATATCACTTATTTCTTCCTGCTGCCTTTACATCCTTCCTTTTCTTTATCTGCCTCAGTTGCCTTTAAACCATTTGGTAGAGTATAGCTATGACTGCTTACCAGTGCTAGGCACAGCCCCCACCCCATCCATATGACCCCTGTCATGGTTTGATCCAGGTGTCCCCCACAAACAAATGAATGTGTTCTGATAGATCGATCCTCAGCTGATGGCAGTTTGGGTTTTACAACCTCTATGAAGCTGTGTTGTTGGGGACGGGCTTATGGGGTTATAAGCCAGCTCCCCCTTGCCAGTATTTGGCACACCTTCCTGCCGCTGTTTGCAGTGCTGTGGCAGAGGTGATGTCCAGCCCTCTGCTCATGCCATCGTTTTCCCTGCCAGAATGGAGTCTCCCTTTGAGTCCATAAGCCAAATAAACCCATTCCTCCACAAGCCGCTTTAGCTTGGGTACTTTCTGCGCAGCAACTAAGAAGCTGACAGCAACAATCCCCCACCCCTGACCCCTGCTAGCCACTGAGACATGTCTCCTAGCAGAACACTGTAAGCATCCAAAACACAGCTCAAGGGGCATGGGGTAAGATGTAGTTAGTTCTGCACTTCTCATAGATACAGGGAGGTATGAGGCTTCATTCTTTCCTTCAATATTTCATCCAGCATGATGTATTCCAAAGTAATTTACCCTTTGTTAGACAACACAAGAATATTACGATAAGCCTAAAACTAACTGGTCTAGTGTTTATCACGCACATGACAGCGTTCTAATTGTCTTATATCTATAAATTCATTTATCAATATTATTAACTCATGTGCTCTATTATTTTGCAACAGTGTGAAAGTGATTTCCCAGGGGCTATGAAAGTATTCAGAACTGTTTAGGTCTATTCTTTCGGTCTCAGGACTTCCCCTTTTCCTTCTGTTGCTAGGCTGCTAAATATCACCTCCAGACTTGCTCTCTGCTTCCTTTCATCTCCTACTGACTTCGAAGGATGACCAATCTTGTGAGAAGTCTATCTAGTGAAAATGCTG
This sequence comes from Zapus hudsonius, assembly GCA_004024765.1. Lineage (NCBI taxonomy): Eukaryota > Metazoa > Chordata > Mammalia > Rodentia > Dipodidae > Zapus > Zapus hudsonius. The sequence goes on from PVHP010022772.1 coordinate 16,843, forward strand.
ATAAGGCTGTGAAAGTCACAATATCCACGTGAGCACCCAGATAAAAACGTACACTTTGAATTTCATTCATTTTAGGCATCAGAGCCTTTATTTTTAATTTTTTTGTGTTGAAGTCGTTTCAAATTTACAGAAAAGTTGCTGGACTATTTCAAGAAATTTCCATATGCCCTTCAGCAAGTTTTTCTTAACCCTGACTATGAGTCCTCCATTGAGTTGGTGGAGTCCAGTGAGAATGGGGCCACTATGGGGATCTTTTCATCTGTTGTGGTCAGCTTTCTAGTTGCTGTGCAGAAAGAACCCAAGCAAAAGCGGCTTGTGGAGGAATGGGTTTATTAGGCTTACGGACTCGAGAGGAGACTCCATCCTGGCAGGGAAAACGATGGCATGAGCAGAGGGCTGGACATCACCTCTGCCACAGCACTGCAAACAGCAGCAGGAAGGTGTGCCAAATACTGGCAAGGGGGAGCTGGCTTATAACCCCATAAACCCACCCCAACAACACAGCTCTAGTGAGGTTCTAATTCCCGAATTGCCATCAGCTGAGGATCGATCTCTCAGAACACATTCATTTGTTTGTGGGGGCCACCTGGATCAAACCATGACATCATCTATCATACATTTAGTGTATGTGCATATACTATGTAGAAATATATTTAAAATAATTTGTGCTACCTTATTTTTTCTATTCATCCTGCTGTCTCCTTTCCTTCTTTTCTCTATCTGGCTTAGTTTATCTGGTGATTTTTATTCTCTTTGCTCAGCTAAAGTCTAAATCAAATTGGTGTTTTCACTCTCTCTGAATAAGACAAGGATTTTTATTCCTGTTTTAATATTTATTTGTTTCCTTTTTGCAAAGGTTATAATATCTCCTCTCCCCTGGTCCCCATTTTCCTGAGGGCCCTCCTCAGTAGGGTCCTTGGTGTTCATTTTGGAGAAATTAGGGCCTCTGCCAGTCCTGAGGGGGGTGGGGGGAAGATTTGCCTTGGGATATTTCTACCCTCCCTGTGGTTCTTACAATCTTCCCGACCCCTCTTCCACAATAATCCTGAGCCTTGGGTGTATTAGCACCCTTTCCAATTTGTTTTTAGTGTTGATTTCTCTGTGGCCTCTCTATTTCTGCTACAAGGTATTTCAGTTCACCAGTGTTTGTTGCTCTTTCCCTGGAGGTGGTTGTCAGGCTATGACTGAGAGCAATACTCCTGTGGCTGCCTCCTCTGCAATTTCTCCTGGACCCTATTAAATGTGTTAGAGATGGCACATCTTGTGGCAAGCAGTCACCTATCCTTTCTTGTATGGCTGGATCTTGGATCTCCCCAGTACTCTCTGCCCTCTGTAAAATAAAAGATTCTCCATCCAAGAGTGAGAGTAGCATTGATTAAGGGGGATATGCATATAAGTTTGAGAGACATTTTGATATAGATACCATTCTACTTGTCCAGAAAGCAATGGGGTTGTGAGCTTTCTGGTCATAGGTGCTAACTTGGTTCTTGGTATAAGTTATGAGTTCTCTTCCACTGAGTGGGCTTCATGTCCAATTGGAGGGCAGATGGGTACCCAACAAGGCTGTGTGCCTCTATTACACAAGTGTGTAGTTCTTGTCCAGCTGGTGGGTTGCATAGTTTGCAGGGTCTCCTGCTTATTCATGCTGTTGGTAACTATTATCATCCAATGGATACCATAGCACCTTCCAGAACCATGAGGGTTTACTAGGAAAGGAGTGGCTTTCCTCTCAGTTGAATTTTTACTTTTTGTTTTTATTTTATTTTTAAGACAGGGTTTCACTATGTAGTGAAGGCTGACCTCCAACTCACAATCATCCTTCCCAAGTGCTGGAGTTATAGATGTATACCACTATAACTCAGTTTTTAGAGATTTTTATTTATTTAAGAGAAAGAGTTAGGGAGTGCACCAAGCCTTCTTCCACTGCCAACTAACTCCAGACACATACACTACTTTGTGCATCTGGTTTACACAGGTACTGGGGAATAGAACATGGGCCAGCAGGCTTTGCAAGTAAGTGCCTTTACCCACTGAATCATCTCCCCAGACCTATACCTCATTTTTTGTTTGTCAGTTTTCATTTTTCAAGGTAGGGTCATGCTCTAGCCCAGGCTGACCTGGATGGAATTCACTCTGTAGTCTCAGGCTGTCCTCAAACTCACAGCAATCCTCCTACCTCTGCCTGCCAAGTTCTGGGATTAAAGTCATGTGCCACCCCACCAGGCTTGACTTACACCTCATTTTTTTATATGTTTTTTTAAACTCTTTTTTATTTTATTTATTCTTTTTCAAGCAGAAAGATACAGAGAGAGAGAGAGAGAGAGAGAGAGTGCACCAGGGCCACCACCTTGTGGGTCTGGCCCACGTTGGTCCTGGGGAATTGAACTCAGGGCCCCAGGCACTGGAAGCAAGCGCCCCAATCGCTGAGCCATCTCTCCAGCCCTATATGTTTTTATTTATGTACTTTCAAGAAAAGAGAGATAGAGATGAGAGAGAGAGAGAGAGAGAGAGAGAGAGAGAGAGAGAGAGAAGATGGGCACACCACAGCCTCCAGCCACTGCAAACAAATTCCAGATGCATGTGCCACTCTGTGCATATGGATTTATGTGGGTACTGGGGAATCGAACCCAGGTCGTTGGGCTTTTCAGGCAAGCACTTTTACCACTGAGCTATCTCTCCAGCCCCTACACCTCATATTTTTTAAAAGAAAAACAACAAACCCAATTTATTACATGCCTAAACTTGAGAGTGAAAGGTTCAAGTTCATAGGTTTCTTTTTGTTTGTTTAGTTTTCTTAATTTTCAGTGGATGCCTCACTATTTCAGCCAGTTCTTATGTTCTCCCTTTTGCCTACATGTCCACTTGTTGGTGGAGATGATCTTGTTAGCACATCTTCTCTGACTTATTCCCACTACACCATGTGCAGGGTTATCACCCTGTGTCATGGTTTGATCCAGGTGTCCCCCACAAACAAATGAATGTGTTCTGGGTAATCGATCTTCAGCTGATGGCAGTTTGGATTTTACAAACCCTATGGAGCTGTGTTGTTGGGGGCAGGCTTTTGGGGTTATAAGCCAGCTTCCTCTTGCCAGTATTTGGCACACCTTCCTATGGCTGTTTGCAGTACTGTGGCAGAGGTGATGTCCACCCCTCTGCTCATGCCATCATTTTCCCTGCCAGGATAGAGTCTCCCCTCGAATCCGTAAGCCAAATAAACCCATTCCTCCACAAGCCACTTTTGTTTGGGTTCTTTCTGCGCAGCAACTAGAAAAGGTGACTACAACACCCTGGGATATCCTTGATTCTTATGTTAGACGTCCTGTCTGCTAGGCATCTCTGTTTTTATTATACTAATTATTTATCATGTGTTAAGTTATTGAGTACTATAGTTCCTTTCCCATTGCTGAGACAAAGCACAACTAGTTGGTCCCCAGCTGATGGGAGGAAAGGATTTATTTTAGCTCTCAGTCTCTAGGTGGGGGAAACATGGTAGAGCAGACAATAGCAATCATGTCTTGCCACAGCAGCTAAGAAAAAGCAGCAAGAGAATGAGCTAAGCTATGACAAGAGGGAACTGGCTATGACATCTCTAATCCTGCCCCAAGCAACACACCTCCTCCCAAACTGCCACCAGCTGGGGACCAATCATTCAAAGCACATGAGGCTATGGGGGTCATCTGATTCAAACCACCACAATAAGTATCCTCTGCTTTATGATTTGAATATGAAATGCTACCTACAGGTTCATGTATTCAGGCTTGGATTCAGGCTGATGGGCTATGGAGAAGTGGTTGGAACCTGAGGTCTCTGACCTAATTAACGGATTAACCCTTTATTGTATGCATAGTATAATGAAACTGGAAGGTGCTAGAGGTGGGTTCTTGGTGTGGTTTGTATGTGAATTGTCCCATACAGCTCCATGTTTTGAATGAACAATTTAACAATGAACAATAGCAGCTATTTGGGGCTAAAGGAAGTCGAGGGCAGGGGGCACGCCTTGGAAGGTTATACCTACACCCCCATCCCTTCCTCTTTTGTGCTTCCTATCTAACAGGAGGTGTGTGTCACCACCTCCTCTCCTAAAACTCACACTACTCTGATTCTCAGTTGTACCACAGACTCAGACTCAGAGCCGTGTCCAGGAATCTCTGAAACTTTAAGCCATAAGAAATCTTTCCTCCATCAAGTTGTTATTCAGGTATGTGGTCATTATCAGGGAGAAAGCCTGGTCATTACCTTCTGGTATTAGAATGAGTCCACCATGTTCAACTATGTCAGTATCATTCCAGTCAAGAAACCCTTCTTCAGAAATGAACTCATCTCCTGCTGGTGTAGGGAGGAAGGGTAGCCAGACTGCATTGATGGGAGAGTGGAGAATTTATCCTGAACAGACTGCTAGTGAGGTTGCTTCCTTCAGTTCATCTTCACACTTAACTCCAGGGCTAGCCTGTTACCAGTTCCCAGACCTTCCAGATACTCTGTGAAGAAACTCAGTGATTAGCAGTATTCCCCCATGGACTTTCCTCTTGCTTTTTAGTATTCAACATTTTGCAGCTATTAAAATCTTCCTTTCCAGGCATGGGAGCACACATCTTTAATCCCAGCACGGGGGAGGCAGAGGGAGGAGGATCTCCATGAGTTCAAGGCCACCCTGAGACTACATAGTGAATTCCAGATCAGCCTGGGCTACTGTGAGACCCTACCTTGAAAAAGTAATATATATGTATATTTCTTATTCTTCTTCTGGCAGGCCTAGGTTTTCTTTCCACACACACTTTTGTAGAATTCCAGGAAGAAGCAAAATTAAATGCTTATTTTTAATATGCCATCTTAACTAGAAGTGCCAGCTGGTTTTTGAAAACACATGAAAATGATTGCTATTCTAATTTTTACACACAATATTTATTTAGACTTACCAGCATTTTTAAAGAATTCTTTTGCATACTCTGGCTTCTTTATTCTGTTCATTTCTTCTAAGTAAATTTTTTTTTCTTATTTAGGGGTTCTTTGTGTAAGACACTATTGGTAGCAAATTTCTAAATGCTTGGATGTCTAAAAATTTATAATTTTTCTTGACTTGTAAAAGATATTTTGCCTGAGTTTGGAAATTTAGGCTCCAATTATCTTTCTTTGCACATGGAAGATATCTCAATGTCTTCCAGCATTTATTTTTGCTGATAAGTTGTGTTTTTTTTCAGGTATTCTAACTTTAGTTTTTAAAAACTGCCATCACTATAATTTGAAAAGTATGAGAAAGCTCCTTTTTACCATACCCAGAGAGTTGATAAGCATGTACAGCAGAACAAACTCATTTTAAGAACACTAAAAACGTGAAAGGAGTGGTATGGTGGCACACACCTTTAATGCCAGCACTCCAGAGGCTGAGGTAGAAGGTTCATCATGGATTCAAGGTCAGCCTGGGCTATCCAATGAGTTCCAGGTTCGTCTGGGCTAGAGAGAGACCCTACCTCAAAAAATAAATAAATAGAAGTCCAATGCACTATCCATTGCGCCACAGAGCCCGCCACCCTAAATAAATAAATGTAAGAATTATATTTAGAGGCTTTCATCCAACTTCTAAGAGGTAGTGCCATCTCCAAGTAATTAGAAGAAGAAAATTTAGATAATCCAATCCAGGAATAACTGCTCCCAACTAGCATTCCTGGCTAGATGCCCAGATTTTCCACTTAAGATGATGTTGAGTTTGTCCTTCCCAACGGTCCTTGGATTATTTCCCCATATGTACTATTCTCTTCCACAGTTTTGTAAACATCTATCAAAACTTTCCTTGAACAGAGCATGATATTGGGGCAATAACCTCTGTTTTTTTTTCAAATCACTGTTTCATATGAGATTGAATTTTCAATGAGAATTCCACCATATCTGAAAATATTACCTAATGCCATAAAAGGTAAGAGGTTCGATGAACTCAGAGAAGTCAGGCAGGATTCTGCTACCAGAACAGCTGGTGCCCAGATGTACCTCAGAAGTCTGGGGCTGCTGACCATCCACAAAAGCTGTTCTAACTCTGACCTGGAGCCAGAATTCAGAACAGTCTATAGACAAATCAAGATGATACATAAACTCAAAAAATCACACAGAATCACTTTGTGAGATCTTCACTGATCCAGATCACAAACCAGAGGAAAACAGGCTCTTTTTCCTTTTCTACTATTTTTATTTATTTATTTATTTGCAAGTAGAAAGAGAGAATGGGTGCACCAGGGCCTCTTGCCACTGCAAATGAACTCCAGATGCATGCACCACCTTGTGCATCTGGCTCTACATAGGTACTGGGAAATGAAATCCAGGTTATCAGCTTTGCAAGCAAGTGCCTTTAACCCCTGAGCCATCTCTCAGGTCCACCTCTTCTATTTTTTAAAAATCTTTTCATTGGTTATTTATTTTCAAAGAGAGAGAGAGAATGGGCACACCAGGGCTTCCTGCCACTGCAAATGAACTCCAGACATGTGAGCCACTTTATACATCTGGCTTTATGTACGTACTGGGGAATCAAACCTTGGCCATCAGGTTTTGCAAGCAAATACCTTTAACCACTAAGCCATTTCTCCAGCACCCTCTCCCCTTCTATTTTGATGTCATCACATTTTTGCCCTCATATTACACTGGTTGTTTTTCAGATCTCAATATTAAAATGCTAGGGGATATTCTAGAAGTCAGTATTCTTCCCTTAAACAAAAACTTCTTTCCCAAGAGAAGATGCTATTACATCTAAGTTACCTTAGATTTAATCTGCATTCTGACTGAATGTCAGTAACTTCGTAGGTAGGAATTCCCAAGGCCTTAGCATCATCTAACTAGCCTGCTGCCTTGAAGGGCTCACTTTACCTCCCAGGCCCCTTGCAAAGTATTTGAGGAGGAAAGAAAGCTAGACAGAGTTCTCAGGTAAGTAGGATCTGGGTCCCCATTTTTTGTGTATATGTGTGTTATCCATTCCTCTCTCTCTCTCTCTCTTTCTCTCTCTCTCTCTTCTTCTCTCTCTATGCTGGTACAGGCACATGTGGAATCCAGAGGTTGACATCAGGTGTCTTCCTCCACCAGTCTCCACCTTAATTCTCTTGAGATGAGATCTCTCACTGAATCCAGAGATCAGCAGTTTGTCTAGACAAATTAACCAGCAAATCATGGGTATTCTCCTGTCTCCACATCCCCAGTGCAGAGGGTTCTGGCATATGCCTTCCAACCCAGCTTTTATATGTGGGTGCCAGAGATCTAAACTCTGGTCCTCATGCTTGTCTGTTAAGCTTTTTACTCACTGAGCAATCTCCCTAGCCCAGGATTTTTAACTGTTTAAAAAACAACAACAATAACAGCAAATCTTTATTGTCCAAATGAGAGGAAATATTCAGTCTTTGTGACATTAATCCAGTGTTAGCCAAGATATCCATGTAGGAATTATAACTACAGTACTTTCTCAATTCTGTGAAAATTCCAGCAAATTATCAAAACTAAGTGGGGCAGAGAGCTCCAAGAAACTGATAGCCAGTTAAAAGTGTGGAGGGTCCTGAAGAAGCTCAGGGTTCCATCAGGTGTCCAAAGAATCTTAGGAACTTCTATCAGATGCCAGAAATAAGGCTCTATGAAGGACTTCAGCTTGAATAGGTGCTGTCTGTGTTAACTTTGTCTCTATTAACTTTGGTGTCAGCCTTCTGATAGAGTATCCCAGTTATGGCTACTATCCATGGAGGGAGGGCTCTCCTATGAAGTATGTCACATGTAACACCATCCATGACTTCTATATACAAGCACTATTTGCACCTCTGACCATATGTCCTTAGCTGTGGCAGCCAAATTGTCTGTCTGTAGACGTTGTCAAATATCCCACTGTGAATCATTGTCTAAAGCAAAAGGAAAAAAAAAGAAAGAGACATGTTTTGTAGGATGTGTGAAAACAAAGTAACTTCCAAAAATATTCGGTTGCTATAGGATGACGTGTCAGCCAGACAGGCTGCAGATGCAGGGGAGGTGGCATGAGAGATTAGCTTGGCGGGCCAAATATGGCAGTGTGTGCATGCCATCCCCTCGCTGGGGAGACTAAGAAGATCTTGACTTTATAAGTAAGCAAACACCTTTAACCATGGAGCAATTTCTCCTAGCCAGAAAGTATCTGCTTTCTTAAGTGATGCATGACTGCAAGGAACATCTCTCTCATTCTTTTATATGTTTTTTCTCAATGGAAGTTTGGTTAAAAAAGAGAGCTCTGGGCTGGGGAGATGGCTCAGCACTTACAGGCACTTGCTTGGAAAGCCTGATGGCCCAGGTTTGATTCCCCAGTACCTACATAAAGCCAAACACATAAAGTGATATATATATCTGGAGTTCATTGGCAATGGAAGGAGGCACTGGCTGCCCATACTTCTCTGTCTCTTTCTGTCTCTCTGCTCTCTCTGTCTCACTCACACACACAAAAATAATACTTTTAAAAAGCTACCTCCAAAAGAAGGTCTTCTGAAGACTGTCGTTTCTGTGTATGATATGATAGGGTTCAATGCCTCATCTTCACTGTCATCTTAATTGGATTTAGAATCATCTAGGAGACGGTGAGACACATCTCTAGGTATCTGTGAGAGTGTTTCCAGGGAGCATTAACTGAGCGGTGATTTTACCATCCCATGGGCTGGAGATTTGGGTGGAACCAAGGTGGGGTGGAGAAAGCCAGCAGACCCCCAGCACTCCCTGATCTCTGTTTCCAGTCCACTAAATGGGCAATGTATCCCACCACACACATCCAGTGTTATGACATCCTTCCCAAGCACATGGGCCGAGCAACCATGGACTGAACCCTCCGAAACCATGAAGCAAGCCCTTCCTTCCTTAACCTCAAAATACTGGTGTTTATGCCCAGATATTACTGATAGTCTCACTTTTAGTTAGAGAAGCTTCTATTTTCAGATGATGGTGACAACTGGGGTGATTCAAAACTCACCCTTAAGAAGTGACAGTGGAGTGTTCAGAACTAAGTGAGACATCTCTATCACTCCCTCTAAGGTTCAGAGATGACTGCAGATGAGGTGGCAGAAAGATTGTAAGAGTCAAAGTAAGGGAGGAGTGCGTCTAATACTATCTTAGACACAAAGTCCCCTCAACATTCATGACCTCACAATGGCCAATGCTACCTACACAAGACATACATAATAGGAGAGAATCTGATATCAAAATATAAAACAGACTAGTTGGAAAGAAGAAGGGATTCGGTAGAGGGAAGATTTGAAAAGGGGAAAAGAAGGGTGATGGGTGGAGATTATGATTACTGTATATTGTTTATATTTATGAAAGTTGTCAATAAGAGATTTTTTATTTTCAAAAGAGAAGTGATGTCAGACAAAGGCTGCACCTGCCTGCTGATGACAACTGGTATATTTCACAAGTCTCTTCTGATGCTTGCCTGTCTTCTTGAGAAGGGTCCAGTCTACACCTAGCAGCAACATTTCTAGATTGTGTGCCAATTCCCTGCTAACCATGCTGAGCTTCTGCCACAGAAGGAACTGGTTATTATTAAAAACAACACCTTAAGCCATGGAACGTTAGACCATGGAGTCTCAAAAGAATTTTGCGACTTTGAATTTCAGAATTCCATTTTTTTCTTTCCATACTTTCTGAATATTGGGTTAATGTGGACAGTGTGTATCTGAGTGCTGTAGACTTTGAAAAGATCTTTAATACCAGTCCCAAGAAAATGCATATCCCCAGCATTAGAAAAATAGATTTCTAGACGTACATCTCAGCAGAGCTCGTAGCTTCTTGGAGGAGGCATGGTGTCACGGTTTGATCCAGGTGTCCCCCACAAACAAATGAATGTGTTCTCAGTGATCAATGCTCAGCTGAACTGATGGCAGTTCAGGAATTAAAACCTCACTAGAGCTGTGTTGTTGGGGCGGGCTTATGTGGGTTATAAGCCAGCTTCCCCTTGCCAGTATTTGGCACACCTACCTGCCACTATTTCCAGTGCTGTGACAGAGGTGATGTCCACCCCTCTGTTCATGCCATCATTTTCCTTGCCAAGATGGAGTCTCCCCTCAAGTCCGTAAGCCAAATAAACCCATTCCTCCACAAGCCGCTTTTGTTTGGGTTCTTTCTGCACAGCAACTAGAAAGCTGACCACAACACACAGATTATTCAAGATAGAGTTGTAGCCATTTTCAACAAGGATCAATGATCAAAATTGTTCTTTTAAAAAAGATATTTCCAAGTTAACCATGAAAGGAAAACACAGGGTGTTCAGTCCCGACAAGTTAACTTATAATGGACCCTTTCTAAGCTTCCTCATGGGACATACACCCACCTGAGAAAATGGATGTTGGTTTTCTCATTCTGCTGTTCAGACACTGTCAAGAAGCCACTGCAAAAACATCAAGCAAACAAATTCTCAGTGGGAAGGAGGGACTAATGGTATATCTAATCCAGCTAAGTGGCACCCAAAGGACTTTGGAGTGAGATATAACTGTCATCAAGAGATTCATCCTAAGAAGAATCCTAGCAGTGAGGGAAAGAGCAGAGCAATGGATATAAGCAACTCTCCACATGGGCGTGAAGGTGACAGGATCCGCGGTCACAGTGAGGACAGGCTCCACAGGCGCCCCTCTGAAGCCCAGTCAGCATCCAGCTGGGTGTGTTCTCGGGTTAAGCAGATTGAAAGCCAGAAGGAAGCTGCTTTAGATCCAGAGACACTGTTACCTCCAGGAAACTTCAATACCTCACAAATACTGTGGGAAAAATAGAAGCACTTCCTCCAGAGAAAGTCTTGAAATTGTCTTCAGAACATTGTACGTCTACAGAAAAAGAAGCGAATTTCAGAGCTCTGGATAGTTCTTATGGAATAAGCAAGAGCTTAGAAAATATTTATTAGGAACCTGAAGGGCAAGAGTGTGGGCCCTCCATAAACCCTTTACCAAACCCCGTCAAGCATTCAGATACTTATCTGAGTCTGGTGGGGTACTGTGTAAAGAAAGACCCTGTGACAAAAAGGGCTGTGAAGATTATCCTTGTACAGAGTCTGCTCTGGTCCCCCCTCGGGCTTCTTTTTTTTTAATTCATTTTCAAGCAGAGAGAGAGAGAGAGAGAGAGAGAGAGAGAGAGAGAGAGAGAGAGAGAGAGAACCAGGGCCACCACCTTGTGGGTCTGGCTTATGTGGTACTGGGGAATTGAACCAGGGGCCTTAGGCACTG
>PVHP010022773.1:0-27916 GCA_004024765.1 Zapus hudsonius
CAAGTTGGGTTCAACCCAAGTTGGCCCATGTAGAGCCAGAAGCACAGAATGACACAAGCATCTGTAGTCTGTGAGGAGGGCCATAGAGCGCTCATTCTCTTTCTGTCTCTCCTGTGTCACTCTCTGCTTGCAAATAATAAAATGAAAATTTTAAAATTTCAATTTAAAGGTATGGTAGGCATATTTTATTTGTGCTCTAATATGTATCCATTTTAGAGAATGTTCCATGTCCTCCTGAAAAGAATGTGTGTTCTGTAGCATTTGCATGGGATGTTCTGTAGAAGTTTGTTAAGTCCATTTGCTCTTATCATTTGGTATCATTTAATCCTTATACTTCTCTGTTGATTCTTTGCTAGGATAACCTTCGTTCACTTGTGAAGGAAAATGACATTTGGAAGTTTGAAGGAAAGTGGATCGGATTGGAAAAGATTATACTAAGTGAGATAACAGGTTCACAAAATTATCATATGAAAATCCCGGCAACAAATTTACAGATTTCTAAGTGAGTTGGAGTGGGAGGTAAATTAGTCATAACTAAGGATGTTATGAATAATCTGTATGGATATCTACTTTTTCATTAAGTACTTGAAATAAATAATTTAAAATAAATTTGAACTGAAGTACTTTGTGGGTGAACAATGATGTGACCAAAAGTAATAAGCTGTTACACAAAAATCTGTGTCAGTGGTGAGTTTTTAATCAGGGAACTCCTTAAGCAGCCAAAATAATAAATGGAATTGCCAAGATGCTTAATTGTCTACCCAAACTAAACATTAAGTTCAAATTGCTGAAAACACCACTTTTTATTGTGTCTAAGAAGTCTTAATAGGAAACTGAGCTTTATTCACTCACAATAAGCAAAGGAAAAGGAGGACAAGTGTCACTACCAACTTTCATCATCACTTGTAGATAAGGGATGATTTTTTAGTTGATATGTCATAAAAATTGATTGCTTTGTTTACCTTGAAATTTAGTTCCATAAAAACTTTTGTAGTCCCGTATGGTAAGCAATGTCTTCTGTACTCCCCAATTTATACCAGATTCTTTATGAAAAATTCCTCTTTCTTTTTTTTTGTAACTCCTGTCTACTTAGGAATCAATTCAGATAACCCTTATAGAACATTTCCAATCACTTTCTTGATTAACCCTAATTGAGCCAACATATTATTCAATGTGTTAATATATATTATATATATTCATTGAGATTATATTTCCATGTTTGTATTCACTTTACACTAAGAGATACTTAAGAGAGTCACTAGTTTCTTACTTTGATAGTAAATCATTGGCTAGTTTTTGAAAAATTAATGTGTTCACAGTTTACGCCATGTATTGATAAAGAAGCCAAAAATCACCATCTTTGTACTCTTAATTTTATTTTGAGAGAGTACAATATTTATGGAGGATGACTGAAAATTATATGCAGCTCCTTCTTCACCTCTTGACTCCACTGAGTGAGAAAAGAGAGTGACTGGGAGTATTGAGTAAGTTAAAGACCCACATAAATTTGCACTGAAATTTTAGCTCGCAATGTACTTGACTGTGTACTTTAAGTCATAAGAATGTTTGTATTTTTCTTCAAATAGAAATTTTTATTCCAGTCTTTTACAAACAAAAAGTATATGTTATCAAGTCTTTTATTTTATATCAATCTAATAAACCTGAAATATATAAATACATTAACCATATTATCCTGAATCTTCATGGATGATTTTTGGTTTTCAATCCTTCAAATTAGCCAGGTCTTCACTGGGCAGAATAAGCAATATGAGTGATTTTTAAGGTTTGTTTTGATTATTTTTTTATTTTTCTGAGCTGTGTTTTGCTTAGAATATCACCTATCACATCATCTGAACTCTAAGAATTTTCCAATATGAAGCATGACTTAAGCATGCATATATTGTTCTGTTTAGAAAATGATGTATTTTTCCTGAAGATAAGGTACATTGTTGCACATATTTAAGAAAAATGAAAAATAGATTGTAAGTGTACACAATGAGACAATCACTACTTGGGTAATTCTTTATGCTGAGTATTATAGGTAGTAATATCTATAAATAGGTAATACTTAAATACAGACTTGAACAGAAGGCAGGCACACCCAGGTTAGAGGAGGATTGTAACAGGCTTTCATTTCAGTCATTAAGACGGAAAGGTAAAGGACATATAGAGGAAAGGATATAATGTTCATATAGAAGAAATGAATGTTTATAGTTTAGTTGGAACAAAAATACATCACAGACAATAAATTCTTTGAGGTCACCTGACAGAGATAAGTTTTGGCATTGCCTACCTAGGTAATTTGCCCAATATTCTAAGCAGAAGGGAAAACAAATGGAGGAGGATTTTCAGCAGGTTTATTATAAGACATGTCTTCTACTTTCAGTTGAACATACTGATTTCTTGGTGAAAAGTTCATTTTATAAAATGAATAAAGACTTGATACCTCATTGTTTTTAATGGAAATTAATATTCCACAGTCTAGATACATTTATATTCACCTACTGAAGTTTATTTTGGTAAGTTCAGAATTTTTCTGATTATGAATAAAGTTGTTGTAATATTCTGTATGCATAGACAATGTAAGTTATTATTCCAATTGTATAAATACAAAAGAGGGCTATAACTAATTATTATTTTATTAAATAGAAATTTTCAAAGATGATATCTTAAATAATTTTTTTGTTTCTATGGCCAAAATATTTGATTTTCACGAGGGTGGAATTTACTGCATTTAAATTATTAACAATATTCTCAACCTACTTTCTGCTTTTCTTAAAGCTGGTGTGATATTCATCCATGGCTGCTCCAATATACTATATGTGTTGTGTAGAAATTCTAAATGATATTGAATAAAAATTAAGATCCTTCTGACTTTGGGAAAATTAGTAGGGGCTTATGATGAGTCCTCTGATTATGAATACAATTCTCATGGGAAAAGGGTAAGGATGTAAACCCACTTGAAAAAATAAGAAATTGATCTAAGAAAGTGTTTGGAACAACCAATAGAACGAACAAAAAAAGTCTCAGTTATTTTTTCTTTAGTTTTTCATTGAGTAAAGATACTAGAAAATGAAATTCATTTAAATCTGCATGACACAAAAAGTCTCTTTTCTCCTTCTGGTACTGAAACAACACATCTTTATTAAAAATGACAGGTTTGTAAGAAAAATAGTTTCCTCTTTTCATTTTAACTTCCAGAATAATCAAAGCCTTATGCGTCAAATATGAAACAATTGTGTGTAACATTATTTTTCTTATAACTATGACACATTTTCTAAATCAAGAAATTATTTTAACTCACATTGTTTTCTGATAGTCATTCTTATAAATTTAATCTTTACCATTTTCCTTATTGCCTGTTACATATCACCCCATATATTTTGAGAAGTAGGCCAGATATAAACATACAGGTGCATCTTGAAAGGTGATCTTTCCTAACGTGGACCGAGGTTCCACAGATGAGCAATGCTCAACTCCGTGTCTCTCTCTATTGGTGGTTCCACTTTGTAATTCACTGAAAAGGAAGATTTTCTGTCAACCCTTTTCAAATGTATCTTCAGAAATATAATAGGTGTCTGACAGTTTCCATTTCTTTCTCTCATGCTTTTGTCTGCCTAGAGTCTCCAGTCTAAACACATACACACTGAAGAGGAAGGTTTAACATTTTCTTTTATCGAGTGCCCATATATATCTCAACCCAGAATAAAATGGAATATGAAGAGTTTTTTTTCAAATGTACTAGTTTATTTTTATTTAAAAGTAGCATATATGTCTACCCTTTAAACAATATGGGTGATTCATGTGGGTGGTTCTTTCATTGAATCTTTGACTCTATCTTCCCTCTACAACCATGGACAAAGGAAATAACTTTATTACCTCAATATTAACTGTACTATTTCGAGTCAATATCCTACAATTAGTATGTTAAACCATCTTTAACATTTTCTTGACCTTAGTTATATTTAATAAGAATGACACATTATGTGAATGCTGTTTTACTCATCGAAATAAATGGATATAGAAGTACAGATTAGTAAATGCACACCCTATTATGAGCTGAAAAAATCTGTATTTTGTATTCTTTAAGCCAGAGAGGTACTTCTATACTCATAAAAAATACCTTAAATTGTGTTTTTCTTTCGAGCATCTTATTGAAATCTCATCGTAAACCTTCCACAATAATTAGGCTTAAGATGATACACTTCTACATAATGTTCCTTTCTATAACCATTACTTGTAAAAAGAGAAAAATTAGTTTATGTGTTTGAACAATGGTACTCTTATTTGTATGTGTGAGAATATATGAAAATACAAATATGTGTGTTCTTGTGTGTGGGTATATAAGCAGGTGTACATAAATATGTGCCCTTTCACATGGAAGTCAAACAACAATCATAGGTACTGCTCTTAGGAAAGTCATCCACCTTTTTTTTTTTTTTGAAACAGAGTTTCTATTAGGACTGGGCATTGCTTAATAGACCAGACTGTCTGTGGAGGCCCAAAATTTTCCTGTCTCTACCTTTCCAGAGCTGGGATTACTAGCACAAATTACTACTACTATACC
Source organism: Zapus hudsonius (assembly GCA_004024765.1). Taxonomy (NCBI): domain Eukaryota; kingdom Metazoa; phylum Chordata; class Mammalia; order Rodentia; family Dipodidae; genus Zapus; species Zapus hudsonius. Next base: position 4,568 of record PVHP010022773.1, read on the forward strand.
TCCTTCTGTTACATAGATTTTTGGGTTCAAACTGAGGTCATAATCCTTGTCAGGAAAGTACTTGACCTACCAATATTTCTGCCCAGCATTGAACAAAGGCTATTCTTTTACATCTTCAAGCAACTTACTTTGTAGGTTACAAAAACATTCCTTTGTCTTCTTTTTTCTGATGGGCCAAAGTGCATCTCAACTCTAAGTCATTGAAGATGCACTTAGCTTATCATATGTTTTTCAGGGTTTGGAGTTCAGTCCAGTCAGCTATTACACAGGATGCTTTCTCTTCATGTATCTACCCATGACTCAAAACCTAAAATCTAAATTATAGATTTAATTTTAATGCATATTTTGATAACACTGTACTATATTTTAAATCTACCTTGTACTTGAACATGATTTGTGTTTGTTTTTTTATTCTAACAATGAAAAGAGAGTACAGAATGAAAGTTTAAATTAGTAAGCAATAAATAAGTAGTCCCATGAAAATTTATAGAACACAAAATGTATTACACAAAACACATGGTCAGATTATACAAGGAAACCCAGTGGTAAATTTGAAACCTATTTCTAAAAAGGAAGAAATGTATGGCTTAGAAAAATAGACTTTTTCAAAGATTAAATATGTAATGTTTTAAAAGATTGCTCCTTTTTTTGTAAGTAGAGTTTTCTACTTTATATCCTATTTCTAGACAGAGTGCCGCAGATATGAGACGAATTAAAACTAAATTTATAACAACATTGGCCTTGAAAAAAAGCCTAAACAAACATGAAACATTTTTATTTGTCTTGCATTAAACACATAAAAAGATAATTGAACAAATTTTCTTAATCAATATTAGCAATGGTGCAATATTCATGAGCAAGCATGTGAAAGAGCAGTGAAGGCAGAGCAAGTTTAGATGCATGACAGTGTATCAGAATCCTGAGTCATGTTCCCATCCCACTGGGAATGAAATCCAATGCACATTCTCACACTCTCAGCACCTCCCGTTTAAGCCATACCTTATAAGACACCGTATAAATATATTCTTCTTCCAGAACTCAGCCCAAAGAATTCTAGAATCTCTTACCAACAGGATTAATCACTGGGAAAACAGAACCTCGGACATGGAACAGAAGAGAGGAGAATTCGAGAGAAATCAGAACCTTGACAAAATTCAAAAGGAAAAGTGAACAAGACTCAAGCGAAATGTGGGATACCATAAAAAGACCTAATCTCAGGATCATGGGAATTCGGAATTTTATCACTTCTTAAATGTACTACAAGTATTCTCTGTTTCATACTACCTCTTCCCTTAATCGCATTTGTTTTAAGACATTTGAAAGATCTTAAAGCCCTCTATCATTATCAAATTACTATGCACCTGCCTATTTTATGAATCTTTCTTTCTTTGTTCACAGTTTACATGGATGGTGATGCCTTTTCTGGGAACTGTAGGTGAAATTTTCATCCAGATATTTCATGTCAGCTACACTCAAAAACATCCCGTTCTATCACTTTTATTGGCATTTATTATTCTCTGCAGTACTAATTAGCATCTATATTAAAGAGCTATCTGTCAGTTTACATGGCAATAAATTCTACACTTATAATAACAAATGATATCTACAAGAAAATTCAGTGATTGGGGTACAAGTAATGTATCATTTTTACGCATGGGCTCACACAAGGGACACATCTACACAGATTTATTCACATTCACTTTCATTTAAATGACAACTCCCTGGACTTAAAATGAATTTCAAATTGTAATAGGGGTAGATCATTAGAATTCTATAAACTCTAAAGATATTTTGCATATGAAGGATTATAAATAACTTTAATCTGAAAAATCCTGTTTAATTAATTATACCTACAATTTATTTGCCATTTTATTAGATTATTTTGTCTTCTTAGATATGACATAATTTGGTGACTTATTTTGAATAATAAATAAAATAGAAGTTAATAGCAGGGCCATAAGAATTGTGTGTCTTTAATCTTCACCATATGAAGTTCTTTTTCTAGGAACCCAGACACTGCAACTCTGAGGAATTGTTAGGACTTAGATGCAAAGCCCATGTGGAATACATCTGATGTGTCTGATGTTCCCATCTACCTGAAGTTCCATCTGTGGTCAGCATCAGCTAAAAGCCATGTGATATTCATGGTATAATTTTATGGATTCTGTGTAGCAAAGAAGACATAATGGAGTGTTTTTTTGTTTGTTAGTTTGTTTGTTTACTTGTCTTTCAAGGTAGAGTCTTTACTCTAGCACACACTGACTCAGGGTAGCCTCAAATTCATGGCAATCCTCCTACCTCTGCCTCCTCAGTGCTGGGATTACAGGTGTATGAACCATACCTAGCTATCATGATTTTTTTTTAAAAAGGAAAATCATATGATATAGATTTTAGATACAATATCTTATTGTTACATAAGTCTCAACCATTTTCAATATCAGAAAGATATCAGCGATGTTCTATGAAAGTAAAAGCTCATAAACAGTTAAAAATGAACCTCAAATAGATAAGTACTAGTCTCTTTCATGAAACAAAACACACATGATTACACTTCATTCTTCTCTCTATATATAATGTTATAAAAGAGTTATTATCATGATAAGTCCATGATTGTTCTTTACACAGAAATGGAAGATAATGCAGCTTTTAAGTGTAGGAAGTGGGTAGATGATGATAAATCATGTATCAAAATAGGCTAGATATTTTCTTCTGATTAAAGTTACTCTTCAAGTTAGAGTTTTCAAAGCTGTTTTCTTCTTTTTAACTATTCAGCAAGGAGAATATGCAGTGTATGTCTCTGTTCTTGTGTGAGTTCACTGAGTTTGATCTGTTCCAAGTTCGTCCACTTTTCTTTAAATTTCATTATGTCATTTTTACTTACTGCTGAGTAGAATTCCATAGTGCAAATGTACCACAACTTTGATATCCCTTTTCCAGTGATGGACAATTGGATTGATTCCAATTCCTAGCTATTATGAATTGATCTGTTATAAACATGGTTGAGCAGATGTCTCTGTGCTGAAGCCAGGAATCCTGAGGGTAGATGCTCAGTAGAGGATAGCTGGGTCTCTTGGTAGCTCTATATCCATCTTTTCCAGGAGCCTCCACACTACTTTCCACAGTGGTTGTAAAAGTTTGTTCTCCCACCCACCAACAGTGAAGGAAGGTTCCTTTTCTCCTCTCCCCCAGCCTCACCAGCATCTATTGTTGGTGGGTTTTTTTTTTAAGATTGACATTCTAACTGGAGTAGGTGGAGTCTCATTGTAGTTTCAACCTGATGATAAAGGTTGAAGAATATTTTCTTAAATGTGTTATTTATTCTTTCTCTCAATTTGCTATATTGTTCCTCCAAATTTCATTATTTTTTATCACTATGGTTTTTAATCTTAGATTATTGGCATATATATATATATATATATATATATATATATATATATATATATATATATATATATATATATATATAATGTTTGTTGTATCTCACTAAAAATTACTAGAAGTAAGATTTCTTTTTAATCCAATTGGTATGTTTCCTTCAAAATATTGCTCTAAATCACTACAAAGTATTTATGCATATGTTACTTATTTTTCTTCTTCCTGTGACTGAATATGTGTTCAGATGCAATTCAAGGGAGGAAGGGTTTTCCTTACAGTAGACAAGGATGCAGTCTGTCATTGCATGGAAGGCAATGCAGCGGAGCAAGAGGCAAGTGATCTCGGTCAATTTCTCAGAAACTAGAGAACAATAAATCACCCTTTTCAGATCCATTTTATGTATCCCAGCCCATGGAATGGCACTGTCAGTAGTTCCGGTGGGTCTTCTGACCTCAATTAATCTAATATAGAAACTCCCTCAAAAATATGACTATATGTTTGTCTCCTGAGTGGTTCAATATCCAGTCAACTTGACAGTTGAGTTTAAGTATCATAGTGCATAAAGTGTCCTTTCTCTTTAAAATAAATTGTGGTTTCTACAAATATCTAATGTTATTTTTTTGCATTGTTTGTAAATATGTCAGTGCCATGTGATGAAGTTGGCCAACAGTAAAAATTTTCAAGGGTATTTCCCATGCTTTTCACTTAATACACTGGACTGTTTCAATATAAAGAAAACAAATGTCTAAATAACTCTCAACTGTGGTTGTCTAGATTTAAGAAACATAAAATTATTGGTACATCTTTCTTTGTGTAATAACATCAGTACATCAGAGCTATCATCGGTGGATTTATAAATTAAGAGATGTAAAGAGAATAGCATTTTGCTTTGTCAAAATTGCCATTTTAAAATATTGAATAAATGCAACACCGAGACTTTTATAGGGCTATAGTAGTCCCTAAGGTTAAAGGTGCTTGTTAGTAAAGCATGACAGCCTGTGTTTGATGCTCTGGTGTGCCCATTCTCCCTTCTTCCTTCCCTCCCTCTCTCTCAAGTAAATATATAAAATATTTGAAAAAGAAAATATAGGGGCAAATAATATGATACACTGATTTTTTTTGTTACTTTGGGCCCATAGCAATATTAAGATAAGTTAATAATACAATGATTCATTAATTCTAGTCATTATTTTTAAAGATGATTATTTTGTTGGAGGCAACATAATAGTGATTATTGTTTCAAACTTGCAGTAAGAACGCGTGTTGGATTTTTTTAGTGACATGAAAACGTATAGCTATTATTCTTGTTGGCTTTCAAATGCAAAATGTTCTCAACAACCTCCTGTGTTTGAATGTTGGCATCACTATTTGGAATGGTTGTGATGCATTTGAGACATAAGGCCCAGCAGGTTGTGAAGGCTACTAAAGGGGGGCTTTGAGACCCATAGCCAGATACCACTTCTGTCCAAGCTTTCTGCTTCCTGATCTTCCAGAATGTGAGCAACCTGGTTTCAAGCTGCTAATAAGACAGGCAGAACCACTTCATCCACATACACTCCCCACCCACGACGGAACTAAAACTTGAGAATGGTGAGGCAAAAGAAAAGCTTACTCCGTTAATTTGTTTCTGTAAATATTCTGTCTTAGAAGTGAGAAAAGCAGTTAACACTATTCACATTTTCTCTGTTCAGCATGTGTTTTCTACCTCCTTCCCCCTTGTGTTTAAAATGAGAGAATTTGCCACTATGACTTTCTGGAAGATTTTCTATTTTACCTCATTTCAGCAGGCTTATGGTACTTGTATCTAGGCATGACATTACTAAAATACCCCTTTTATTGACTATGATCTCAATTTTGTATTCAATGTCAAATTTTTCTAGAAAACTGTTATTTATCAATAATGACAGAAATAAATTCCCATCATTCATTGTAATTTGGGATAATATGTGTTGGGTATACCAGATTATGGATATATATATATATATATATATATATATTAATAAATGGTAAAACTTGTGTTCTTTTCTATTGAGTTCAATTTAACTTATATTTTTCAATATTTATTTAGCTTTATTAACCATACAAACCTCAATAGTTATTTTAAGTAGAGAAAGTAGTTTGTATAGAGTGCTACGAAATGTATCCTGTTACCTCAGATATTGAAATATGCTTATTGATTTGACTATGTGTAGAGTGATCTATTTCTAGTGATGTACAAGAGTATGACAGAAAGTTGTTTATTATAATCAATCATCAAACTGTATTTAATAACAATAATGCTACCACATAATTGTGCATTGTTCTATTTATTTTATTGCAATTATAAGCAATGGGCAGATTGAATTATTCAAAACAATCTAGAAGAACAATATTTTTTAATATTTTATTTATTAATTTTCAAGCAGAGAGAGGGGAGAGAGAGAGAGAGAGAGAGAGAGAGAGGGGGAACCAGGGCCACCACCTTGTGGGTCTGGCTTATGTGGGACCTGGGGAATTGAACCCGGGGCCTTAGGCACTGGAGGCAAGTGCCTTAGCCGCTAAGCCATCTCTCCAGCCCTAGAATAACAATATTAATTACCTTTAATAGTTATTTTGAAAATGCAATATGAAAACTGCATGAAAATTGAGTTCTTAATAAATGTTAAATTTATTAAGCTTTATACTGTTTTCACTGACATCGATGCAGAAAAGCATATATTTATATATATGTGTGTGTGTATATATATATATAGTAAAATTCTCACCTAAAATAATTTCATTCATGCATAAATCCTAAGTTTTTTCTTTATTTTTGGATAATCTATACTTTTCTTATTACAAAAATACTTCCAATTTTCTCTCATTTCATTCCTGCACACATCATTTTCCCATGATCCACATTCTCACTAGAGAATCGTGGTAATTTTTGACATTAAGTGCTCACTAGAGTCTGATAAAGTCACCATTATACCTTTAACTTATCTTGAACTGATAAACAATTGCCCATTGACATGTCTAACTAGATGATATAGAGAAACATCCTATTTATTATGCCTAAAACTGAGTTTTTACCAAACTCACTGTAATATTCAAAACTTCTAAATGTATTTCTTCCCTTCTTACCATCTGCTACACTATACATACACCTTCTGTTTTTAGAAAAAAAAATATCTTCTTTGGTGTCTTCCTCTTTCTCATCTCCTAGAAAAAATCCTCATTAAATTATGTATATTGTATGTCCCTAAAATATTTTAAATCTGTCTTTTACTCTCTTCATTGTAATGAGCACCATTATGCCATCTCTATTCTGACTACTTAAAATATGTTTCTACCTATTTATTTCATTATCTGCTATTTTACTTTCAATTCTATATCAGTAGAACAAAATTAGGTTTTTATATGAAATTAATTAGACTATTTCTGCAATCTGATCAAAATGTTAGTGTCAACAAATGGTAAGGAATGAATGTATACCTTACATGCTAAAGAAAGAAGTTGGAAACTGACATTAAACCATGTACAAAAAGTTCAAAACACCAGTCATGTAAAAGTGGAGCAACCAGATAAACTTTTAAAACCTGGAAAATATGTGTAAGAGGAAACCTTCATAAGAATGGATTTGGCATAGAATGTCATGGATATAACACCAAAAGTATACGAAATATATGAAAAAGAAAATTTAATTGGATTATAGAAAGTTTTACAAATTTGGCAGAAAAAGCTTTATATTAAATCATAAAATATAACCTATTCATCAATATGGGATTTTAAATATTTGTCCTTTTATACCTTGGTCATTTTACTCTATATAGCTTCTAGGGTTCATCTATAAACTGCATACCATTTATAAGAATTTTGTTTTTTTTTAAAGCTGAATGGTGTTCATTATGTGCATTTACCACATCGTATTTATTCATTCATTCATGGATTTGGGTTGATTTTGCTTTTCAGCTACTGTGCATAATGTGACTATTAACATGGGCTTCCAGTCCTTCTACTCCATGAATCTATTTGTACACTCATGAGGTTGTTGGCCAATGTAGTACTTTATTTTTATTTGAGCAATGTCTATACTGTTTAAAATTGTAGCTGTGTCATTTTACATTCCCATCAGCTCTATACTTAGTTGATAATTTATCCATGTCTTCAAAAATAATTATTTTATCATGGTGGAATATTTGTCATCAGATGATGGGAAGAGGGGAAGTGTGATGGTTAACTTTTGTTTTCAACTTGACCTATTCGTAATCATGGATGGTTCTCTGATGTTGTTCACAGGAAAGGCAGTTCTCTCAGTAGGGGGCAGGATGCAAGGAGGTTCAGGGCAGCTAGAAACTTACATCCTTTGTGGGAAGGCAGTGCAGGAAAGAAATTCCAGAGACTTGGAAGACAACGGGTCTGGTAGAGGGTTGTAAGACCCTGCGCTAAGGTTATATAAAGGAGAAGAAAACCTGACTCTCCTGCCAGGCTGGCTGCAGGTGCTTGCAGTGCATGGACATGCATCATTCCTGCTCATCTATCCCTATTACAACATTGAGACAAAGATTCCTCAGCCTTCCAGCCTGGGCTGGATACCTGAGGCTCCCCAGGAAGTCTTTAGGCCTTCAGTGATGGATTGAGACTGCTGAGGCATCCAACCACTTGCACTGAGTGACTACTGGTTCCTTGACCCATAAGAGGAACAAGAGTCTAGTTCTAGTCACATTACTGCATGCTAAGGTTACCTTCACCCTAGATTCTTCAAAATTTATGTCTCTGATGATTCTCTCTCCTTATCTCACTCTACAGTGTCTCACTTTTTCCAAGGCATAGCCCATATCTTTCATACCCTTCCTTGTTCTGTTGTCTCAACCTACACTGTTACACTTTCAGTTTTTAAAAATTTGTAAATATAGCTACTTATTTGTAAATTGCTAAAATATATTTCATTGTAATTCCTCGAGGTATTCCACCTTACCTGTACTGTGCTTTGGGAGATAAGACATTGCTGATAACATACTGATTATAAATTTAATGAATGGCATGTTGTGAAAAAGATGGAAGGCAAAATGAAAGAAAAAATGGAATGATGGTTGGATGGATAGATGGATGAACCTTGTATCACTAAAATAGGAAAATAATAACATCTATTAAAAATAATGGTATTATAAGGCTCAAGTATATAAATCTTTAAGGTATTATTTTCAAATATAAAATGAAGTATTGTAAGCATATGTTCAACATGTGTAATCTCGTATCAGTTTAGCTCAGTATGACATCATGGAAATCAATGATAATTACATAATATATTTGGCTTAATTCCCAGGGAGCACTCATAAGCAGCACACAGAGAAACATGTAAGGAAAAATCCAGTGCATAGGTTATCATTGCAGGCAGCAATGGATCCCCTCCTCAGGGGATCTCCAGAGCTGGTCTATACTACCCAATAACCATCATCTATGCTTTTTCCCAAGTTATCATCTCAGACTTAAAATAGTTCAGGGAATATGTTTGCTCCTAAAAAGCATAGGAAAATGACATTTGGTTTAGTTTCTCATTTAGTTTAGCTCTATCCCCAAAGAGGTTCACATGCCAGCACTTTCATCTGCCCACACACTGTGAGAATGGGAAAAGAATCTATAGTAATTATAGTTGGAATTCATTGACATGCTCATACATAGATATCAGTAAAAGAAAAACCAGACTAAATCATACATTTATCTTATGGCAGGGACAATGGACCTGAGTAATTACATAGTGCCGGTTTATCACACCCCCAAATCTTCAGGGCAATGAAGTGATTGCACAGGCACATGCAAATGAGAAGATGTGAGTCAAGGAGAGGCACTCATATGCAAACCAAAGTCTGTAACAAAACAGGTAGCCCACGAAGTTTTGGTTTATCGGGTGAAAATACTCCTTTCCTTCTCTGTGAGATTATATATTTTTTTCTTTTGTTGTAAAACATGGAGTGCTTCTTAAACATAAATTCTCATCTTATTATTACTTTTGGAAATATGTTATTCATAGGATCAATGATATGATACAAAATCATGGTGTACTTGTGATGAATATATATTTTGAAATTCAAAACATTTTTGATGGCATTCCTGTTGTTTCATGTATACAGAATAGATGTTGCATGTAAATGCAAGCCCATAGGAAAAACACTGGAGTGCAAAGATTTTTGCAGCTGAATCTAAAAAAGCTAAGCAGAGAAAAACAGACACGGTAACAAGAACAAAAGTAAAAGCATTATTACAGTCTGCTATGAATATGTGGTTACTTGTTATGAGTTGTCTTAGCCACATGCCACAGGGATGAATCTCCAAACAAGGCACAGTTTGGGGGGGGGAAATTCATTATTGAAGTTATAGATTCAAGGGAAGTTCCATAACAGAGAAAGAGGCTGGCCTCCTTTCACAGGTCCAAACAGAGAGAAAAACCCATCACCAATAACTACAGAGCAAGCAAGCACTCTCATTCTCACAAACTGTAAATAGCAAGAACTCCAGGCCTGAGCTCACACTGCTCTTTACATATGTGTAGCTGGAATTCCAGATCCAGCCCAGAAATTCCTCAGGGATGGACCCTAGGATCTGGCCTACGTGATACACTCTCCAGCTAGCAGGAGAAAAACTTTAATAAACTCTTGAATCTATTGGGGTACACTCCTTCAAACTAACTCATGAGTATATATATATATATATATATATATATATATATATATATATTTTCTTTAACTGAAACTTCACCCCTGGATAGAGGCAGGGTACTCACTAGACTCAGAATGCTAATGCTAACGGAGTTTACTTGGAGGAGCAAAAACAAAATTTACAAGACTCAAGAAGATCAGTCAGTGACAAGATACCCCAACTTGGTAAAAGCAATGGAAGAAGATCTGCCTTCAAGTTGATCAGGTATCTATGGAAAAAAAAAAATTGCCTTAGTTGTCATTCATGCTAAAGTATTCTGTTCCTTGATGTAAGTGCCTTTGATTCACCCATGTTCCTGTAAATAACCCCTCATCCATGATATTGTAATTGACACCCAGAAATCAACTTCTTAATCAAAATGGAAGTGGGTAGAAGACTTTTTTGGTATGTTGTCATCACCTTGTCTGGGGAGAATAGACTTTTGTTATGTCTCCACAACAAAATCACACAACTGCAAAGCTGACTTCCACAAATCTGAAGGACAAAGTAATAATATAACACAAAAAAATTCTGTCCTTATTTAATAAACTAATTGCCTTTTAAGTTATTCCACTTAGATGTTTTTATTGCTAGTTAATACCAAATCCCACTTTTGTAGAATCTTAGAAAATGAATCATAAATTAAAAAAATACTGCCAAACAATGTATTTTTACACTGATGTGATATTGAGCTTTTATTGTACATTCCAACTTCCAAAGCAGAGAGTATAATATGTTTCAAATAGAAAATGAATGAATATTCTCATGAAGGAGGAGCAACTGACTCTCTTGTACCCTGATGTCCTACTGGTGACTTCTAAAGGGTAATATATTTAAATCTTTACAACCTGTAAAGTTTGTGAAAACAATTTTATATCCACAGTAGGAAACAAATGCAAATTTTGGCATCCTAAAGTGGTGTATTACAATAACAAATACCTTAAAAGGTGGAAAAGATTTTATGTGTTGTTAATAAGTAGAGATTATAAATTGTGAAAAAATGTTTAAAAAACAAGAATTATTTGAAGAGATTGCATAAAAACAGTTGCTAAATTATTTGTCATTAAATGCTCAAAAACGTGGAGATCTCTAAAGAGACTGCTGATATTGTTTTAAGGATTTCTATATCATTAGAATTTGATAGCTATAAATATGAAGGCAGTAAGCATTAGGCCTATGGGCATAAAACTACAAAGAGATCAGGGAAATGTGAAAACAGGGAGGGAGAAAAGGAGAGGATAATAGATAAACTAATAAAGGAAAAGAATATTGGGGATATGAGCAAGGTGGGGGTTACCCGGTGACGGAAGGAGGGTGGGGACTGGAATTATGCAAACGTATAGACTAAAATAGTATATTAGGAAATGCCCTTTGGAATACCAATATACAGAATGTAACCCACAATTAAGGGAAGTGGGCAGACTAGAATGATATGCCCTGTAGATGATGGAGAAATCTTAGTCTTAAAACCATAAACTTTAGCTTGTGAATTCACAAGAACTGGGTTGCCACTCACTGTGAACAGTTGGCAAGGACGATCTGGAAGGTCCCCAAATCACTTTAGGCCATTCCCATGCACTTGCTTATGCAACAGAGCTATTGCTGAACACACCACAGGCTGCCATCTCAGGACACAAACAGACCAAGAGGAAAGCCAAGTCCTCTCCTGATAAACCCTCCTAGAGGTGGTAAGTGCCACAGGAGCGACTAAGTGACAATAGTCACCAATAGCACAAATAAGTAGGAGATACTGTAAACTACTCAACACACAAGGACAAGAAATACACACTTGTGCAATAGTGGCACACAGCCCATGGGGGTAACAAATACTCCAGGTGGACATTAGGCCAGCTCAGTGGAAGAGAACTCATGCTTGGTACTGGGTATCAAAGCAGCACCTCAGAGACAGGAAACTCTTAACACGCAGAGAGAAACCACTTTGTTCTCTGCAAAAGTTGAGTGGTGTCGCCACAAAAAATATCTCTCAATTGAAAAAAAAATATTTATTTGAAAGCAGAGAGGGGGGGGAGGATGAGAATGTGCATGCCAGGGCCTCCAGCCCCAGCAAAGGAAGTCCAGATGTATGTGCCACTTTGTTCATGTGGCTTTACATGGGTACCAGGGAATCAAATCCAGGTCTTTAAGCTTTGCAGGCAAATATCTTAAGTGCTGAGCCATGTCTCCAGCCCCATCTCTAAATACTATATAAATACCATCTTTAATCAAACTTGCTCTCACTCTTGGTTGGAGGATCTGTTTTATTTTACAGATGGCATAGGATACTAGAGAGATCAAAGATCATCCAATTCAATGAAAAAATATAGTTGATTGCTCACCAGAAGAAGGGACATTCTACCACATTCACTGGAATCCAGGAGAACTCTGGGAAAGCAGGAATACCAGCAATGCTCCCAACGCGAGTCTGACAACCACCTCCAGAGAAATGCCAACAAGGACATGAACTGAAACATAGCAGAAATAGAAGCTACAGTGGAGTTTACAAGAAAAGACAACTGCTAACACACCCAAGGTTCAGGTATGGAGGGATATAAATATGATCATGGTATAACTGTTAACATTTATGGAAGTTGCCAATAAAAAAGCTTAGAAAAATGTGGATATCTCAAAAAAGATTAATCATATTATTTTACAGGATATCCATATGATTAGAATTTAATATGTAGAAATACAAACATTACAGTTACTGATAGATTAAAGAAGACAAGATAATTGGAAGAGATGGCCAATATCCATGATTTATTTATAATTTAAAACATGGTTTCAGAAGAAAATCATTACGTTTTCAGTTATTTGTTCTATGTATTTTAATATATCATTTATAAATCTTTTCAGTTTATCTAATTTTTGGAGAGTTTTTTCGATGCTTTGGTAAAAAAAAACTGCACAAAACATGCTATTTTTGATTGTTTTTCAATTGGATAGAACACATTTATGAGATATATGGATATCATGGAAAATTTTATGTGATGGAATAACCTGACTCACACTAACTTGCTTCTAGTTTTAATTGACACTCTTTTTTTTTCCAGAGACATCAACATGGCAGTTAAACATATAAATCATGATTGTAAAATGTGGTTTAAAATTCTGTTGGAATAAATGAAACTAAGCTGGCAAGTTGGTGTTTTACCAAAACAAATGTAATTAAATTGTTAATCACAAATAGGTAAGTTGTGAATTTATGAATTTATGTAACTGTTATAATAAATATATCATAATTGATAGATTGATTCATATTTAAGGTAGATGACTTAATAATTTAATATAACCAATTATTTCTACAAATAAATATGAAGAGACACAATAACACACAAATATTTTAAGCCATTTTGTACAATGATGAATTAAAAGCAATGTATGCAATTTTTCATTTTTAGATCAGTGTTTTTCATCCAAATAATTGAATCCAAATAATTGAATTTTATAACATTACAGAAAAATAGTTTGCTTTTAAAAGGGATTCCAATATTTAACATTTTACAATTACAGATAATATACAGATAATATTACAGAAATGGATTTTATATGTCTTTTATGTTCAGATAATATCTGAGAAGCAATATCCTGAATTAGTTCATAAAACAATTTATTTTAATTTTTAGATTTTCACGGTTATTTTCATCCTTCATGAATTGTGTTGTTTAAAATCTTGCCAGTTTTACTATTTAGCCACAGAATTTATCTACAGAAGTTTGAATTACTTCAAAACAATTGTGTAATGGCTAAGATGTGTTAATCCTCAAGCATTTTTAAAATATAAGAAATACAGATTTATATTAAAGAAGAGATTTTTCATTTATAAATCAAGAATAAATAATAAAATCCAAGGGCCAAAAAATTGTAACCTATGTTTAAAAATCAATTATTCCTGCATAGCATTAATGCCATCTCAATTGATATTTTATCATTTTATCATCTAGGTACAATACTTTAAATCTTCAATTTGCCTATATATGTGCAAGGTTAAGAAACACAGTTAATCCACTGCCTTTATTATCCTTACAGAGAATAATTGTATATACATAGCCCTGAAACATTTATGACAAATATGTAATATAAAATTATATAAAGTTACAGCCATGATTAAATTGCTCCAGGCATTATAAGTAACTCTAGTAAACTGGCTACAAAAATTGCTTATTTTCAGTCACACAATTTTTATTTTAAGCATGCCTTTGGCTTTCATTGTCTAAGAAAGCTGGAATTCATCTCATGCAAGAGAGATAAAGAATTAATCCTAACCATAGAATTTAAAATATTTTCCAGAGAAACATGAACTTTAAAAATATATTGCTTCACATACCTACTCAGGAGTGATTTCCTTAAGTTTTGTGAGCACCCAGGCATTGATAGTAACAATCAAAATATGTTCTTGTCATACACTCAGTCCATTAAATTCCACATAAACTTTAATAAGGAATGGATTATCTTGGTGATTTTTAATCAATGTACCAGAAATACACATTCACTTTTATATATAAATTCTAAAAAAAGAGAATCTATTACACTATTACCAAAGGAAAAATGTTCAAATTTTAAATTTCGGAATCAAATATTTTAAAATTGCATATTTCAAAAGATAAAGAAAGAGTACAGCTAATCTATAATTTCCCCATAATATTTCATTTTCAAAACATTGAAATTATCAGGTTTTCTTTAAAAATTCTTACACTGATTCCTTGAATCACACTCTATTTTTTAAACATTTTTGCATTTCTGATATTATGTTGACACAAGAAGTTAACTTATATATTTTTGGTTTCTCTGACAAACTAAAAGCTGTGCATAAAAATTATTTTATTTTATTGGATTGCTGGTAATAATCTATTCTTCCACAATGTAATAGCCACACATTGCTGGGATGAATCTCCAAACTAGGCAAAGTTATGGGGGGGAATATTTATTGAAGCTAAATTTATTGAAGGGGATGCTGGCCCTCTTTCATAGGTCCAAGCTGAGAGAGAGAAGCCAGTACACACTCATACAATAGCAAAGAGGCAGGAGGGCCAAGTAGAGAATTTCTTCCCCTTTATATAGCCTCAGGGCAAGGTCTTGCAACCCTTTCCCAGACTTAAAGATTTCCCAAGTCTCTGGAATTTCCTTCCTGCACTGCCTACACAGGAAAGGATGTTTACTTCTAGCTTCTTTGAGCTTCTCTACATCCTGTGCCTTGCTGAGAAGCTGCTTTCCTGTAAACATCCTCAGAGACCCACCCAAGATGATAAAAAAGATCAAGTTGACAACAAAAACTAACCATCACACACAATGATTGAAATTATTTATTAAAAATAAGATATATGAAATATATTTGACTAAAATTTCATGGCAATATTTGGAATTTTCCAAATATCCCTTTTTATATTCCAAATTCACTTAATTTATGTCATTACTAATATAGTTATAAAACAAAAAGTCAGTATGTTTATATAACAAATATATTTGAAATCAATAACGAGTAAAAGACATGAACTTAGTTAATAATATGTGAAAATTACTGTTTTAAATAATATATTAAAATGTGAATTACTAAATGATAATAAGCAGAATTTTTATTAGGATTCTTCAATTATTAAATGTGAAAATAAAAGAACTAATCTTGATTTTTTTTTGAAAGTTAAGAATAGAAGACTAGATAGATTAATAACATCTGATGTTTAATGTTAGGAAACTTTCAGTAAATTGATATTGTTTACCTTTTTAATGTAAAATTGCAGTATGACATTAAACTGGTGTCCAACAGCAAACTAGTCCATATTACTTTTAAAAAGTACTACCTAGTCAAATAAATTTTGAAACTAATCAGGTTAAAAGAAGTTAAATAGACCTTTTTAATCATGTTAGCTTATGTGTGAATAGGGTTATCCAATTTAGCAAATATAAAGCAAGAGTTTCATTGAAATGTTAATTTTGAAGATAGGTATGTGCCTCATAGGAAGCATTCCCTTGTAGTATTTGGAACATATATTAATCATATAAAAAGGATTCATTATTTATCTGAATTTCAAATTCAGTGAGAGGTGTTTTATTTGAGAATCCTAACAGGAAATGCACACTCCCCTGTCCCCCTTCTTTCTGAACATGATAATAGAAGGTGTAGATTTTCCAGGTCGGAGCTCCTTGAGGGAGCAGCAGTTCCTGGACAGTTCATTCTTCTTGTGTCCTTACGTATAAAACTCATCAAATAATTTGGTTCAAGAAAAAAGAAAATGATACAACAACCAATGATCCACTTATTAATGAGAAAAATACAAAATTTCTTCTGTAACTACACACACACTTCTTCCCTTCAGATGGGGAAGGTTGGGGCTTTGAGGGCTATGTATACAGAGAGTTTTAAGTGGTGGGTTGAGTTTTGAACATCAACAGTTTATGAAACTTGTTTACCTCAATTAGACCTTAACCATCACTAGTAATCCATTTTGACCATGTATTTCAGTAGCGATAATATTTTCAAACATAATGGGGTAGATTGCATTTTCAAAGAGCATTTAGTTACTTTGAAATTACTTTTGATATTTTATAGTTATATTTGCAGCAATAATTTTTTCCAAATATAATGATAAGTAATTGTAATGATAGGAAATGTTCAGATAAATGTGGTTTTACACATCTTAAGAGAAATAAGTCATCTGTCTTTTCAGTAATTAGTTGGGAAAAAATCTTTTAAAATCATCATCTCAAAATGGAATTTCTTTTTTTTTTTAAATGATTTTTTTTCATTAAAAGTGCCTTCTGAGTATATATAGTTAAATATTTAAAGCTGAACGTTTATCCAAAAACTCTTTATGCCCACCACATTCTGCAGTAAAATTGATATTGATTTGAAAATCTGGAATACACAAATAAGTCATAGCAAAACTTTTAATTCTTATTTATATGATTTTTTTAAAAAACAGTCACTTTAAGGTAACAAATGTAGATGACATTATCATACCTATTTTTCTTTGAGAAAATAAATTGTGGATATGCCTTTGAAATTGGTTGTTGTTCAGTCATTTCCAGCTACTTTGCAGAAAATGAAGGAGAAGAGTTGACCCGCTGTGGCCCTACATTCTGAAAGAGAGGGTGTGCATCATCACTTATGAGATGCAATTGGAGTCTGAAATGCTACCGACATTTCATAGGTAGCGACGTATAATGGCAGATGTGGCAGTGGTAATAAGAAAGTCTGCAGGCTACTTCTTTAAATTACAAGAAATGAGAAGCCAGGAGTAGTTAGCATTTCTGAAATGGGACTTTTTATAGCTGAATTGTCCTTTAGCCTGCACACACGATGCATCCATGGTTGAATTAACATTGCTATCTAGTCAGTTCAGAGAATTTGAATTCATAGAAATTCAAAAATTGTGAGAAAACTTACCAGACTAATTTTCTTTCTTAATGATATTCAGGAACTAACGGTAGAATATGACTATGATAATATACTTTTTATTTGTCACAGTGTTCTTGTTATTACAGAAATCCTACTAGAAAGAGATAGAGGTTTTATATAAGACATTAAATAGTAAGTAAATTAATTGTGATTGTTGATGCATATGAATTAATTTTCCTGTTATTATTATGGAATATTAGCAATAGGTAGTGTATTCCCATTCACAGAAAACCTATAAATAAATATTAGATTGTTAATTTGTATAATACTGAGATTTTAAAAAATAGCAAACAGCAACCATTTATCAATAATCAAAATGAATATAATCATATGTATACATTTTACATATTTAATTTTATGTAGTCAAGCACTTGAGTGCAAATGATGATTTTTATATACTGTTTCATTATGTGATAATGACAATAGGATTTATATTTGTCTCCATGATATATATGCACTTTAAAGTCAATTCTGTGAGGATACTTTATTTAGAGTCATCATCTCACTCTAGCCTAGTGTTATCTGAAACTCACTCCATAGCCCATATTTGTCTCAAAATCGTGACAATCCTTCTACTTCAATGTCCCAAGTGCTCAGATTTATGATGTGAGCTACCACACCTTCTTTAGTAAGGATTCTTTATAACTGACATTAATATTATGGTAAATTGATTTAGAGATAAGCATATAATTCCATGAATACTGAGTACTCCTTTTCAATAACTTAAAAATGTATGAATATTCAGTGCATGCAGCAAATATCACGTTGCTAAAAAACAATCCTGTATGTACATCCTATTTTCAAAAATTGAATATGATGCTTTAACAATTTTGCAGTGCATTTCCAATATTAAAACGAATACCCAAACTAATACTAAAAAAATATTTTATTGATGTTTAGTTTCCTTCATCGCTGACCACAGAAGTTTTGGAAGTTTCTGAGTTGTTCTAAGAAAGTGTCAGAACAGCGAAAGTATTCCTGAGACATAGAGGGGGATAAATGGTTGACATTTCAGGAAACTAAATCACTTCATTATGTGAGCTATTTTCAAATTATAAAATTAAAACTAGGTAAAATGATATTCTCTGATGTTTTTCAATATTTCTGCATAACTGACTTGATGACATATATATATATATATATATATATATATATATATATATATATATATATATATATATATATATATATATATATATAATAAAATCATGCCCTTCTATTTATGAATGTACCATTTAGTGCTATTTCATTTATAATATAACAAGAAAATTCTCTACTGTAGTAAAAACACAACATGCATTTTAAAAAATCTAAACTTCAGACAAGACTCAGGGACTCAAACAATTAGAAACTAGTGAACAATATGCTCAAAGCTGAAGCAGCTCAGCTATGTAACAAGTTTCCCTACCTGTTCTAACCCTTCTGTGGGTTTCTGTAACTTAGAGGTTTTTTTTTAACTTATTTAGTGTTAATAATTAGATACATTGTATGAGCAAGTCTTGTGATGGTGCCCCCATTTCCCTCCTTTTTGTCTCCAACCTTCTGAGTGATTTCTTCAGTGGGATTGCTGTAGCGGTCCATGGCATAGGGGGTTATGTTTTGTACAAACCATAGCCAGTTTTATTTTTCTCTTTGTGTGTTGTTGAGGGGGGCAATGTCTCTGGATATTCTCCCCCACCATGGCTCTTACATTCTTTCTGCCCCCTCTTCTGCTCAGGTTGCTGAGTCATGGTGGGTGACTATTAAGTCTGCTTTACTGTTGTGGTCTTAAGAGTCCCTGGATTTTTTTTAGGACTGTTTTGAGTGTCCTCGGTGTCTGTCTCCATTACCCTTTCATAGGTTATCTGACTTGCTGTGGAGGTAACTCTCTTGTTCATCTTGCCACTTCCTCAAAGGTTTGGTTTGGGCCCTAAATGATGAATTAGGAATGGTTCATCTTCTGCCTGGGTGTCAGCCATCATCTCAGGTCCTCTTGGTTGAATTGGGTTGTTCATGGCTCTTGCTGCCTTCTGAAAAATATAAGCATGTGTTGAAGACAGTGTTGTAAGGTTTAGCTTTGGGAAAGAGCTCTAGAATAAGAAGTGGAGTCTGGCAAAAACAAAACAAAACAAACAAAAAAAAAACACTGTACAGACAAGCATAGCATACACAAAGCCAACATACCACCAACAGATTGGGAGACAATCCTTTTCAGTTACACCAGAGACAGAGGACTAATAACTAGAAACTCAAAAAAAAAAAAAAACGTAGTAAAAAATAATCAAGCACACCACTCAAAAGAATGGGAGGAAAAACAAATGGCCAATTTCCATTTAAGTAAATTTTCAATGTCCTTAATCACCAGGGATATTCAAATCAAAACAACAACGAAATTGTATCTTACTGCTATCAGAATGACAATTATTTAAAAAAAAAAAAACTATCAACAACAGATGTTGGTGAAGATGTGGGGGAAAAGGAACCCTTATTCATTGCTGGTGGGATTATAAACATGTACAACCACTATGGAAAGCAGTGTGGAGGCTCCTGAAAAAGATGCAAATAGAGTTATCAACAGAACACTGAGCATCTACCCTCAAGGCTCCTCGCTTGAACACAAAGATGTCTTCTCAATTCATAATAGCTAAGAACTGGAATCAACCCAAATGCCCATCACTAGACGAATGGTTATCAGTGTTGTGGTACATATACACCAGAGAATTCTACTCATCCGAAAGGAAAAAAGGAAGTAATGAAATTTTCAGGAAAGTGTATGGACTTGCAACAGACCATAATACTCATTTAACTCACACAACACATCTGTGGTTCCTAATTAGGTAAGCAAACCTAAAACACAAATCTTGGGACAAAGGGGATAAAAGGGATGAGTGAGAAGGGATTGGAAGGGTGGGGGATGATACACAGAAAATTAAATCCATAATGAATCAATAACATAGAATTCTTAATTGTTGACAGTAAGCGCTTGAGGAAGATGGGGGCATCGTTCAGTAAGAAACAACAAGACCTGAGATGATGGCTGAAACCCAGGCAGGAGATGAATCTCCTCTAACACAGCATCTAGGGCTGAAATGAAACCATAGAGGGAGTGGTGATATTAGCAAGAGTGCTGCTTCCACAGCAAATCAGAACCTATGGAAGTGTAATGGAGACGGAGACTGAGGATACTCAAAAGAGTCCAAAGCAGAAACTCAGAGATCTTTAAATGCTTAACAGTAATGCAGACTTAAAACTCACCCACTGTGTCTCAGAGAATTTTGTGGAAGAGAAGGTGGAAAAATTATAAGAGGCATGGTTGGAGAATATTCCGAGGCGTTGCCACTCTCATAATAAATAAATGAATAAATAAATACCTCGTTACTTGCACAATTCATATCCCTCCATCCCATGCACAGTCTGGCTATCCTATTGAGGAAGGCCTCAGTGGGTTGGGGGCATGGAGGAGGGAAACTGGGGTACCAACTCAAGACTTGTTCACAGAGTGTTTCTATATATTACCAATATGTAAATAAAGAAAGAAAAGAAATTATGCCTGACTTCATAATTTTTTAAAAAATGTGTTTAAACATCACCATCAGCATCATCTTAAAGTAATATCCTGTCAATGGCTCTGATGAAAGCTTTTTTAACTTTCCTTGTTTTCACTAGAGGGCAGATGACAAGTAACTGCCTTAATTTTCTTCTTTGATGGTAAGAAAAATGATAAGTAATGATAGAAACAGTGAACAAGTTCATATTGTGATCCCAAAGGACGCTGGCAGGGTCATATTAGACTAGTCTCTGCCAGTCACAAATAAAGAATATTTAAAATTGTTTGGCTATAAGCAGTAAATATAGATTTTCAATTTCTCAATTGTCAAATAGTTAAGAGAATGGAAATTTAGCATGTAAATTTTTAATGTTTTCACCTCCACATTTTGAGAATTGACTATGCCACATCATCTAGTAAAAAGGAATACAATGCAAATGTTTCTGCCTGAAGGAAATTGTGTGGGGGGTGTTGACTATAGTTATAGCGTTTACAATTATGTTTTTCTGAAATATGTGTATTCACTGAGCATTGATTCTGAGATTATTTTTGGAAATAATTGCTTATGCATGTGTTATATTAAGTTATTATTTGCTTCCAATTAATAGCTTTTGCATGTAACATCTTGCATTTGCATTGAAATATTAAAGTTATTCAAGCAAGTCGGAATTGACTATATTTTTTTCATTTCTTTACATAAAAATCAAATACTCCTTTTCAAGTAGTTTGAATTTCTTGAACTTGGCTTTATAATTTATAGATGAAAGAGAATTCTTTGCCTATTCCTCTATTTGATTTTTAGGGTGAAAATGTGTTTGCTTAAAGACTCTGGGCTACATTGCATACTTAATGAAATCAATGGTCTAGTGCAGAGATCAAGGGTGGCTCTGAGACTTCCCTACGTCCTCAAGTCCTGAACACCCTTTTCTGCTCTCACTTGTGATGACTGTTGTCACAAAGCATGTGAAAGTTATCCACACTGGTTCTTGAGCAAGCATCCTTTTCATCTTGGTGAGACAATTGTCAAATATTAAGAGAAGTCAGTCATTCACTCACTGGTAATAGAAATGTCAGGTTATGTGATGTGGAGAAAAAAATAAGTGCTGTTAGTGCTAAAATTGCCTATATATATCCGAATTGCAAAAAAGAAGAAGCCAACATCTTCATTAGGCTGTACAGACTAATAATTCATTAATGACTCACTGAGGATTGAATTGATTAAACTATCTCATATTTATTTTTGCTTATGCTTATTTATATATCCAATGATTTGTGATTAGATACACAAGCAGCACAGTCCACTGTAACTTATACTTTTAAATATCCGGTTTAGTTGTTTGAGTATAGGGAAAGTCACTAGTCATGAATTTAGGTTAGGACAATTCAGAAATATCTTAGAGATAACCATTCACAAGAGTGTTTTTGATTTGGCTCAGAGAGTGGGGAAAGGGAGAAAAACATGTAGAGAGACACTGATTTTATACCGGTCTAAATGGGGAGTAAAATTACTTTTAGACTACTGTTTCTGATAATATCTGATATATATTTGGGATTTCATTTGTTGTTGTTATCATTCACAATAGAATTTTTTTTATTTCTGACTCTTCTAATGAATAAATCTGTATAAATAAAAATAACATTTTATAGTTTAAAGAAAACATTCAAAATTGAGGATCTTTATGAAAAAGAATAAACTAAATAATAACTATCATATACACTTTAAAATTCATAGTTGCAGTTACTTTTCTTTTCTGAAACAATACACCCACATTGAAGTACATTATGGGAGGAAAAGATTTATTTCAGCTAATAGTGAGGAGAAGACTCATCATGGTAGAGATGGCAGGGAAAGAACAGACAGTAAGTGTACTGACATCTTGTCACATCTGTTGGGAGGAAGCAGCAAGAGTGAGCCCCTAGCTCTGGCAAGGAGGAATGCACTATAAAATCACGATGCCCACTCCCAGTGACACATCTCCCCCAAGCAAGGCACAATATCCCAAAGGCTCCATTAGCAGGGGGACAAGAATGATTCCTAATAAAGCACATGGGTTTATGGGGGAGTGTAATTTCAAACCTCCATGTTCTGCACCTGGTCTCATAGACCCATGCCCATCCTATAATGAAAAATGTATCCAGTCCATTTTCTAAAGGCCCAGGTCTTTTACAACCTCAGCTCTGTCAGAAGTGCACAGTCCATGGAATCGCAGAATACCATCGATCTTCATCGAGAGTCCCAGCGAGGTCTGGAATGGTAACCAACCCCCAGATGGCAGTTAGTGAAGGGCTGGAAGGCAATGCACAAGCTGCCAGGGGAAGCTGATTTGCGATAACTGGAGTAAACAGACCATTGGCATGAAACATAGTCTGCGACCATGAATAGGCTGGATACAGTTCCTAC
>PVHP010022774.1:0-10866 GCA_004024765.1 Zapus hudsonius
TCAGGAAGGTTTCCCAGGCTGGCATCGTGGCATTAAGATGACCTGAGGCGGTGTCAGCTCAGACACACTGGCCTCTGAAGGAGACAGGGAGCTGTAGCTTCCTGGTTTCTGTGTCTTCCTCCTTGGGCCTCAGTTTCCTTCTCTGTCAAATGAAGGGCTGGAGTGGGTTGATCTCAAAGTCACTTTCAATCCTGGCATTCTAGGATTTCGTTATGATGGCAGCTTGTGCATCAGTTCCTGCTGGATCCCCAGTCTTAATGTTTGAATCATTCTGTTTATCAGGGATCATTCACCAAAAACAGAAAGCGCTTTATTTTAAGCAGAAAAAAGGTATTTTATAGGACTGATTTAATCAATATAAAATTGAACGAACTGCCAGGCGTGGTGATGCATGGCTTTAATCCCAGCACTGGGGAGGCAGAGGTAGGAAGATCACCATGAGTTCAAGGCCACCCTGAGACTACATAGTGAATTCCAGGTCAGCCTGGACTAGAGCGAGACCCTACCTCGAAAAACCAAAAAAAAAAAAAAATTGAACGAACTGTAGATTCATAATAAAAATCCAATAAAAAATTTGGGGAAGGGCAAACTTGAAGACAGCAGCCAGGCAGGGGCAGGCAGGGATGATGAGGGCGGATGAACCGGCATGCTGGAACTGTGGGGGTGGGTAGCTGACCACTGTCAGACCACGGTAAGGTCTCTTGGTTTCTCGTGGAAAACACTTTCTACACGTAAGTCCATCCAGTCCAGATACGTCTGCTCTGTAGGTGATATTACAACATAATTTTTCATTTGCTCCAATTCCTGTCCCATGTGGAAAAATTTAGATGATTTCAAATATTTTCCTCAGCTCCACAATAAGCTGCCAGGCACTCTTCTGCATCTCATCTCTAAACCAGTCTTTGAGAGCATCCATGGACTGACAAGAATGTCTGTAGAGGGCTGGAGATATGGCTCAGCGGTTAAGGCACTTGTCTCCAGTGCCTGAGGCCCCCAGTTCAATTCCCTAGTACCCACATAGGCCAGATCCACAAGGTGGTGGCCTTGGTGCTCTCTCTCTCTCTCTCTCTCTCTCTCTCTCTCTCTCTCTCTCTCTCTCTCTCATCATCTATCTCCTGTATCTCTCTGCTTGAAAATGAATAAATAAATTAAAAAAAAAAAGAATGTCTGTAGATTTGAAATGTCTCCCAAACACTTTGGGAGATTCACCAGGCATAGGTTCTGTTTTGACACAAACTTCCTTCCATTTTTTTTTTACAACATCCACTTGCTTATGAATTATTTTAATGCTTGTTAGTATGCCAATGTCAACAAAGTTTTTGCTTGGGACGCACTTGGGTGTCCCTTGTTTCACCTGACCTGCTTCTGAGACAAAATAGGAGAAAGCTAGGCAGGCTTCAGCCAGGGACAGAGGCCCAGAGGAAACCAGGAGATGCCAAACACCTGATTTCTCATCTTGGCACAGCATGAACACTCCTAACTTGGATTAGAACTCACGTCTGACATTGATCTGCGACGCCCCCTGCTGTCCACAGTCGAACGTGCTCGATCCCAGCCCCACCCTTATGGGTGGACTCTGATCCATCCTCCAGATCTAATAACAAATCAGAATTAAATCCTATAAAAGTGGCAATCTGGCGGGTCTCTGCCCTCTTTTTTCCTGAGATCTCCTCCGTTTCCTGAGATCCTCTCTCATCTTCGTTTGGTGTGGCCTGAACTTCCCCAGGTGAGTCTTGGTTCCCATCTGGCCGGGTGGAGAAGGGAGACCTAACTCTGTCTTTTAATGTCTTTAATCCTAGTCTCTCAACTCTATCTGTCTGACGGTCTCTAATTTAGCGTGTGTGGATTCCCACTCAGGATCTGCCATGAGGGTGAGATCTCCCGTCTTTCCCTCTCTGACCTCCATGAGAAAGCACACAGCTGCCACCAAATTGGCTTTAACCCTAATCTCCCTGCTCTGTGCCTCTCAGTCCCTCCTAACCATGTGTGAATTCCCACTCTGGATCTGCCACATGGGCGCTCTCTCAGGTTGGCAACCCACATGTTCGCAGCTCCGTCTGAACCTCACTTTCCAAGGCCGGGTTTCTCTAGCTTTCCACTTTTCTGAAATACGTTTTCCTGGTAAAAACGTTCTAGTCTTCCTTTCCAGGTCCCAATTCCCTTTAAGTAAACTCTACAAGTTGTGATTTCTCCCCAAATAAACTAAATAATTCATAATTCATTCTTCTTGGTTACACCTTTATTATTCTTCATTAAAGATTAGGAAAGAACCCAAAACTTGGGGTTTATAAATCTGGGATACTCCCCTCAACCCCCAAATTCCCACATCACTTTCACAGTCACCACCATCACTATTGGATCACGAGAATTAAAAACATACTGACGGAGGATTTTCATCTTGCAGGGAAATACTGCTGTGTGCTTAAATTCTTCCAATTTCTGGTTTTTTATAGTCTTGTCTGTATTTTGTAAAGGTATCAAATAAACAATTTCTGCACTAAATATTCTAACTCCTAAACTATCAGCCATTTCTTGTGCATCCTGTTCAATTCTTACATCAAAGGCCAAAATTACTGCATACTGAGGATCACATTCCAACATTATTGAAGCCTTCATAATGTCTTTTTATGGACTGGGCCGATGTCACTTCCTGCAGAGGACACCTCCGATGTTTTCAAAAATTCCAGTAGAACTTCCAAAGAGCCCAGTGTAGATTCCTGGACATCAACTCCTTCTTCTTCTGATTTGATGGCATCTTGTGTCTGTTTTAGTTCATGAATTGATTCAGCTTTAAGAACAGGGATTTCATCATCTTTATAAGCCACTAGGAGGTAAAGCAGCCAACGTTTTCTCGAGGTCTTTTCCAAGAATCTTCACTCCCTGAGCTGCTTCTACTTCTCCGTGCTTTCCATTCTGCTTCTTCGCTTGCAATTCCTTCATCGGAGGAGGCAACAGGAGCCCTCGAACCTGAGTGACAACGGGCCCTTCTACTACAGGAACAATGACTGCATCTTCTTGCTTCAAACGTCCATTGATCAACATCACATCTATAATGGTGCCCCTGCCGGGGAGAGCTTTAACCTGCATCCCCTGTGCCCTCAGCTCTTCACAGACGAGAAGGGAGATCAAACTTCCCGTGCGTGCGTGTGTGCGTCACCAGCAGGTGCAGAGGTAGGTACCAGGGACGCAGAAGTGTGGGGATCTTTATTCGCATAAGACAAAGCAGTCAAGCCCTGCTGTGCAAATTCTGCAATAACAGCCCTTGCTCGTTCTTCAAGCTCATCTTTTTCTGCTTCATTAAAGCAACAACCACATCAGAATCAGGAATTTTTCCCAATCATATAACCTATCAATAGACTCGAGGGGAAGCTTCATGATGCCAGGGAAAACTGTGGCATGAGCAGAGGCTGGGCATCAGAGCAGCAACAGGAGAGTGTGCCCAGAAAAATATTTTTTTTCCAATGCTGGGGCTTCTAGGTTCACTAGGGCTTTGTATGTGCTGAGCAGGTGCTATGCCTCTGAGCCACACTCCCAGCTCCCAGAACAAGGATACAATACAAAAGATTAGGTTTGGTTTTGTTTTTCAAGGTAGGGTCCTACTCAAGCCCAGGATGGCCTCGAACTCACAGAGATCCTCCTACTGCAGCCTCCTGAAAGCTGGAATCTACACGACCACCCCTGGCCTAGGTTTGGTTTGTTTTTACTGTGAATATTTTAGTCTTTCTCCCACCCCCAGGTCTCACTCTAGAACTCACTCTGTAGTCCCAGGCTGGCCTTGAACTCACAACGATCTACTTCTGCTTCCTGAGTGATGGGATTAAAGGAATGTGCCACCATGCCGGGCTGAAACATTTTTTGGGGGGTGGGAGTGGTTCAAGGTAGGGTCTCACTCTAGACCAGGCTGACCTGGAATTCACTATGTAGTTTCAAGGTGGCCTTGAACTCACGCGATCCTCCTACTTCTGCCTCCTGAGTGCAGGGACTAAAGGCGTGCGCCACCATGCCCAGGGCTTCAGTCATTTTTTAAAAATATTTTTATTTGGGGCTGAAGAGATGGCTTAGCCATTAAGGCGTTTGCCTGCAATGCAGAAGGACCAGAGTTTGATTCCCCAGTGCCCATATAAAGCCAGATGCACAAGAGGGCGCATGTGTCTGGAGTTCATTTGCAGTGGCTGGAGGCCCTGTTGTGCCCATTCTCTCTCTCTCTCTCTCTCTCTCTCTCTCTCTCTCTCTCTCTCTCTCTCTCTTTCTCTCTCTCTCTCTCAAATAAATAAATAAAATATTTTTTAAAAAGTTTTTTAAAAATATTTTTATTTGAAAGCAGAGAGAAAAAGAGAGAATGGGTATACCAGGGCCTCTAGCCACTGCAAATGAGCTCCAAATGTATGCACCACTCTGTGCATCTGGGTACTGGGGACTGAACATGGGTCCTTGGGCTTTACAGGCAAGCGCCTCAATGGCTGAGCCATCTCTCCAGCCCATCAGTCACTTTGTATCTTGTGTGTGTGTGTGTGTGTGTGTGTGTGTGTGAGAGAGAGAGAGAGAGAGAGAGAGAGAGAGAGAGAGAGAGAGAGAGAGATGCCTTGCAGTGCCCCATACGCTCACCTGTAGTGGGGGCTGCTCGCCTGCAGCGACCTGCGTGAACAAAGGGTGTCCCTCTCCATGTCCCATCATCCTTCCCCCTGGTCTTGTTTTACGTTTGAATCTCCTTTTACTGCTTCCAGAACGTGCAGGTCTCTGAAGATTCTCGGGTCTCTGCTCCCCTGCAGGACTGGGAGCTGTTTCGTGTGGGATCTGGAGATTTGAACTCAGGCAGCCTTGGGCGCTCATGCTTGTGCAGGGCTCCAGTCCTTCAGCCCTTTGCTTGCAATGGAAACCCTGGGGATGGGAACTAACTGTTCTCGCCTGGGAGTTTCATAGGCATCCATACTGTTCTAATGAACCTTTCTGGACGACTGCTGTCCACTTCCATCTTGCCCAGGATCTCACCAGCCTAGCACAGCTGCCCAAGTGCAGCCCCTGGCTACTTCTGCTTTACTTATGGAGACAAAGTCTTGCTGTGTAGCCCTGGCTGCTCTGGATCTCCCTACCCTCGCCCTCTTGGGATTCCAGGCATGCGTCTCCATGCCTGGACCATCTGCTTCTTTTCATATGGCTTTTTTTGAGTTGGATTTCTACAAGTCTCTTCTGAGCAACAAAGACCACATGCTTCCCACTGAACCTTTTCTTCAATGCACATACTAGTTGGACTTGGATTTTTCTGGAAAGATTTCAGTTGAGGGACCAGAATAAAGATGATAACTTGCCAACCACCACCAACTTCAGTTTTCTTGGCTGCCATCCTGCTTAGCTCTCCAGCCCAGTGTGAGCACATGGCCATCCAGTTCCAGTGACGCCTGGGAGGTGTGAGCCTCCAGCCATCAGACTGTTCTCCTCAGACTGCTCAAAACGAAGGCCCACTGAAATCACTGTACAGAACGACCCTCAGGCTCTGTGTAGAGGAAACAGATCAACTCCATGACCCTGATTTCCTGGAGGTCACATAGCCACATCAGAAAAGAAACGGGTTACAGACGCCCCTCTGAAGTTCCAGGCATCCGCTTTTCCCCCTGCAGCATGGCTGTCTCCCACACTGAAGGGCTCTGTGGGTGGAAAGTGAAAACGCAAGAAGGCGTGACACTGTGTGGTTGAGAAACTGACACCCACAGAAGGGCCAGTATGGAGGGGAGCCGGTCCATCTCCAAACCTGCCCTGGAGATACCCCTCAGCTAAATTTTGGGGTCTGCCTTGGCAGACAGCTCTGGGTCTGGATTGCCTCTGCTCAGGCACCTGCCTCTGAGGAAAGTTCAGCTGCTTACAGATGTTGGCAGCTGCTCTGTTTTCCAGGCTTAGCTTGGAGCAGAGTACCTGACACCAGACCCTCGGTGTGGTGTTGCATGCCTTTAATCCCAGCGCTCGGGAGGCAGAGTGAGAGGGATCCACATGAGTTTGAGGCCAGCCTGGGCTAGAGTGAGAACCTACCTCAAGAGAGAAAGAAAAAGAACTGAGGTTTATTTCTTATACTTTTGGATGCTGAGGAGTCCAAGGTTGAAGAATCCATGTAAGGCAAAGGCTCCCTTGCTGCGATGTCTCATGGTAGGCTGCAGAAAGGCAAGAGAGCATGATCATGCATGTCGATGTGATGAGAGAGAGAGAGAGAGAGAGAGAGAGAGAGAGAGAAACAAACTCCCACCTCCAGCCCCTTTATAATCATCCCTGTTTATTCATGAAGACACAGCCTACAGGACCTTAATACCTTCTGATTGGCACCACACTGGTACATTGGATATTGTTTCTAACATGTGTTTTGTTGGGTCCGTTTTGCTTTAGGTGTTTTTTCGAGGTAGGGTCTCACTCTAGCCCAGGCTGACCTGGAATTCACTCTATAGTCTCAGGGTGGCCTTGAACTCATGGTGATTCTCCTACCTCTGCCTCCCAAGTGCTGGGATTAAAGGCGTGCACCACCACACCTGGCTCTCTCATGACGAAACAGGCTGTGTACTAAGGCACAGAAATTGACCTAGGCAGTGGAGATCAGGAAATCACTCATGAAAATACGGTGCCTGAACCTACAGTATGAATGAGAATCAGCCTCCTGGTCACAGCAGCCTTGGACCAGTGAGGCGAGGAAGGAGTGTAAAGGGAGGAGATTCAAGAATGGCCCTGACCCGCATCCAGCAGGGAAGTGTGTCAGCTGACTCATGAGACAGGTTGGGCCAGTTGAGGGCTGGATTTATCCTGAGGAAAGTAATTGGTATCTTTAGAGAGGGATTTCAGGAGAGGACTGTACAGAAAATTGATTTCCTTCTGCTGAGAAGTGAGTGGGAGCTGAGGAGGTGGAGGTGGTGGCCAGCTCTCTGCT
Source organism: Zapus hudsonius (assembly GCA_004024765.1). Taxonomy (NCBI): domain Eukaryota; kingdom Metazoa; phylum Chordata; class Mammalia; order Rodentia; family Dipodidae; genus Zapus; species Zapus hudsonius. Next base: position 6,902 of record PVHP010022774.1, read on the forward strand.
TGGGAAGGGAAGCTTGTCATTTAATGGAAGAGACTTAAAAGGCACACATGAAGCAAGAAAACAGGGGCCAGAGAGATGGCTCAGTGGTTAAAGGCACTTGCTTGGAAAGCTTGATGGGCCAGGTTGGATTCCCAGTGCCCATGTAAATCCAGATGCACAAAGTGACACATGCATTTGGAGTTTGTTTGTAGTGGCTAAAGGCCCCATGTGCCCATACTCTGTCTCTCTCTGTCTCTCTCTCTCTCTCTCTCTCTCTCTGTTTGCAAATAAATAAATAAAATATTTTAAAAAAATATTCTTTGAAGCCGGGCGTGGTGGCGCACGCCTTTAATCCCAGCACTTGGGAGGCAGAGGTAGGAGGATCGCCGTGAGTTCAAGGCCACCCTGAGACTACAGAGTGAATTCCAGGTCAGCCTGGACTAGAGCAAGACCCTACCTCGAAAAACCAATATATATATATATATATATATATATATATATATATATATATATTTTTTTTTGAAAGACTGGGGCTGTAAGTCAGTAAATCCATTCCCCAGCACCACACATACATACATACATGCACACACACTCACACACACACACATCCTTTGAATCTAGAGAAGCAGGACTTTCCTGCTTTTGACTTAAGCAACAAGCTAAGAGGTGGTGCCATGTGCTGAGATGAAGATCTGATGCACACACATGCACACACACTCACACACACTCACACACCTACGATTCTGGGGAAGGGATGGATGCCTTGGGCTCTTCTTGGCCCTGTTTGGTTGGCATTATTGGCATTAGGTACTCAAGCAGAGACAATGAGTTGGGCACACAGGCTGGGATTTACTGAGTGATCAGAGCTGATAATTACCTGGCACGTGTGATACACACTGACACTATGAAAGTCAAGGTGCTGAGTGAGATTACTGAAGAAGAGAGTGCCATAGAGAGAGAGCTTTGCTCAAGATCACAGGCATGCCATCAGAAAGGGTCAGAAAGAGGAGAGATCAAAAAGCCAGGTAAGTATTGAAATGGTTAGAATAAGCGAACTGAAAAGAGGAGTCCTTGTTGGGTAAGGAAATTGAGACGGGAGGATTGAAAGTTCAAGGCCAGCTTGGGTTCCATAGTGAGTTTAAGGCCAGCCTCTGTTACATAGTAAGACCTAGTCTTTAAGATAAGAAGTGGGGGCTGGAGTATAGGTCAGTTGGCATGGTAGAAGGTGTTCTTATTTATTTGTCAGTACCACACACAGATACGAAAGTGATGGGTATCAGAGAACAGAGTGCTGGCATGTAGGGTCTCCAAGGGCCTCGTTACTGCTGAAGTCCAAGGTTTGACTCTAGAGTAGGTCACTGGGTCGGACTGAGAGGTCTAGGAGGATGAGATCAGCTAAAGAGCCCAGACGTGAACGGTTCCAGGGGCTGGGGAGGCGCTGCTTGCAAGCCTGCCAGCCCACATTCAAGTCCCCAGCACCCATGTAGAGCCAGATGCATGCGTCTGTGGTCCAAATGCACCGACAGCAATGGGAAGTGAAGCCAGGAGAATCCAGAAGCTTCTGATCCAGCCAGACGGTTCCCATGTAACGACAAAGGCAACAAAGACTGTCTCAAAAAGAAGGCTGGCCAGGCATGGTGCGCATGCCTTTAATCCCAGCGCCCGCTCACTAGGGAGGCAGAGGTAGGAGGATCACCATGAGTTTGAGGTCACCCTGAGACTACAGAGTAAGTGCCAGGTCAGCCTACCTCAAAAATAAAGTCCCTACCTCAGAAAATAAAAATTAAAATTAAAAAAAGGAAAACTTAGAGGATTGTGATCAGGTTATACTGGCTACATTTATGGAAGCTATATATCAATAAAAAATAAAAGGAAGACTTAGCTGCACAAAATGAATAATGGCTGGAGAGATGTCTCAGTGGTTAAAGGCACATGCTTGCAGAGCCTGATGGTGGCCCAGGTTTGATTCCACGGTACCCACATAAAGCCACAGGCACAAAGTGGTACATGCATTTTTGTAGTGGCAGGAGGCCCTGTGTGCCCGTACTCCTCGCTCTCTGTGTCTCAAGTAAGTAAATAAAAACGAATGAGGTTTCTTTTTTGTTTTGTTTTGTTTTTTCGAGGTAGGGTCTTGCTCATGTCCAGGCTGACCTGGAATTCACTATGTAGTCTCAGGGTGGCCTTGAACTCAAGGCAATCCTCCTACCTCTGCCTCCCAAGTGCTGGGATTAAAGGCGTGCGCCACCACGCCCAGCTCAAAAACGAATGAATGAATGGTGCAGAAGTAGAAAGAAAATCTGAAAAGTGTAGGATCATAAGAGAAGAGCATATGTTTGGGTGTTTGTTTGTTTTGTATTTCCAGGTAGGGTTTCGCTCTAGCCCAGGCTGACCTGGAATTCACTACGTAGTCTCAGGGTGGCCTTGAACTCAAGGCAATCCTCCTACCTCTGCCTCCCGAGTGCTGGGACTAAAGGCATGCACCACTATGCCCATCCCCCACCCCTGCTTTATAAAAAATATATCCTTGTGTATTTATCTATGAGAGTAATCAGAGAGTATGGACAAGCCAGGGCCTCCTGCCACTGCAAATGAATTCCAGATGCATGTGCCACTTTGTGTTTGTTTTGGAAAACAAACTTGAACTGTCAGGCTTTGCAAGCAAGCACCTTTAACTGCTGAGCCATCTTCCCAGGTCGGCTTTAGCTTTATGTGCATTTGCATACACATATAAAATAGAATAAAGTACAGGTATGAGTGGTGTCTTATGTATATGGAGGGACAGTTAAGTTGGGGGTTAAAGTTTCCTGTAAGCCTCCCCACAGAGGCCACACCTTGGAAGGACTCACCCCTCATTATAGGTCATAGCTAGCTGTTCAATGTTCCAGGAAAAAAGAGGAATTCAACCCACTTTGACCCTGCTGCTATCATTCCTGCCTCCTGGAAGGCACGTCATTGTCCCCATTTGACAGACAGGGAAACGGGCCTGGAGAGTGAGGGTGAGCCACCAGAACATCACACAGTTGGTAGAGGGCAAGGAAGGAGAGCTCTGGCCTGCAGTTTACTCCAGAGCCACAGGCTAGTGCAGGGAGAGGTGGGGCAGAGATAAGGGCCACCTGGCAGCTGAGGCTGGTGGACTTTAGCCGCTTGGCAATAAGGAATAAAAAAGCACCAATAGCCTCCAACTGCTGCGGCTGGGGACAGCGGAAATCAGGTCTGTTGTGAAGCAGATACAACAGTCCTTCTCCTGTCTCAGAAAACCAGGACGGTCTCCTCTCCATTCCCTCCACACTGTCAAGTCAGGAACTGCCTTCATAGTGAGACAGCTCTAACATTTCTATCTGCTCTGTGGCCATGGAAGAGGTCCTTTACTTCCCTGGGCCTGGATTTTCTCATCGGTTAAACTGTGTTGTTGCAGGGATATAAAGAGAGAATTACCATCTATAAAGAGAATTACCATCTATGCATCTGGAAGCAAGGACATTTCAAAGGTCTGATCTCCAGCCCAGACCGGAAGTTCCATCTGGCCTCAGTGCCTGACACTGACCAAGAAGCCCCACGTACTTGGACATCTGAGGTTTGACATCAGCGTGCACAGCGACCACCCATGCTCCTCAGGGTCGCCCTGAAAGGTGAGCTCTGCCATCTGCAAGCTGTCGCTAAGGAGTGCAGTGAGAGAGTTGTTTTAAAAAATTTGACTGTGGCCCGGCGTGGTGGCGCTCTCCTTTAATCCCAGCACTCGGGAAGCAGAGGTAGGAGGATCACGGTGAGTTCAAGGCCACCCTGAGACTACATAGTGAATTCCAGGTCAGCCTGGGCTAGAGTGAGACCCTACCTCAAAAAAAACAGAAAAAAAAATTTGATTGTGTGAGTGTGCATGTGTGTGTGCGTGTGTTTGCCCGTGCATGTGGTGTATGCACATGTGCTTGCAGATGCGCGCACCTTATATGCATCCATGTGGAGGCCAGAGGAAAACATTGACTGTCCTC
>PVHP010022774.1:10966-28149 GCA_004024765.1 Zapus hudsonius
TACATCTGGAATTTGCTTGCAATGGGAGGAGGCCTTGGCATGCCTGTTCTCTTTCTCTCTCTCCTTGCAAATAACTAATAAAATTAAAATGCATGTATTTTTAAAAAAGTGGTTCCAACATCCATAAACATCATTCTTATACTCTGCTAAGTAGAATAAGGCCCTATACAAGATGTTGTGAGCCACAATTACAAGTGTGTACGACATGGCTAAGTACTGCCCACGTGACTGCTAAAAGGTCCCTGTGGTCATCAATATTTCAATGCCAGACAGGGAAGGGCATCAGCTAATGGCTTAATGACCCACCTCCATCTTCCCATCCACCCTCATAATTCTCCCCACTACACATTGTCCCCTTTAGATTAAGCAGGTGACAGGGGAGCCCCATAGCCTGTTCTATTCTCTCCAGGCCTGGCGTTTCCCAGGAGCAATGGTTCAGCTCCCTTGCTGCTAACGTGTTTTCCAAACTGCGGAAACTGCATATGCTGATCAAGGCACACAGTCGATGTCACTATAGGCGGGCACAAGGGCCTGCGCTCACTGGACCAGGCTCTGAGGACCCAGAGAGCTCAAGCCAACTGCTACCATGGAGGCCACTGACTGATGGGGTGGAAGGTGCAGACTGGGACGGGTGCCTCCCAGGAACATCTCAGAGACCTGCTCTAAAGACCTAGGGAGCGCAGGGAGGCAGACACACCATGTCTACGTGGGGAATCCAGGCTCTTGCGTCCCTCATTCCTCCAGCAGGGTGGTCTCAGCTGTCTGAACAGCAGCAAGGATGCTGGGGCTGAAACAAGCAAGAGATGGTTCTGTCCTGACACTTGATGTGCCCCATAGCCAAGAGCTCAGGAGCAGACATCCAGGGTCAGTTCAGGCTCCTACTGGATGTCTTGCCTCATCTGCAGTCTCTCCACTTTGTCCACAGTGGACAATGTAGGGAGTTTCCAAGGTATTTCCCTATCTTATGTTTTTAAATATTATTTATTTACTTATTTATTTGAGAGAGAGAGAGTATGAGCACACCAAGGCCTCTTGAAGCTGCGAACGAGCTCCAGATGTATGCCCCACTTTGTGCATCTGGCTTTAGTGAGTGCTGGGGAATCAAACCCAAGTCATTAGGCATTGCAGGCAAATGCCTTAACCGCTGAGCCACCTCTCCAACATACTTTCAGAGGACGGGAATTCTTATTCTTGGTTTCCCAAGGGGACGGAGACAGATACCGTCCTCCGACCCCAAGACAAGACTAGGGGTATCTTTGCCAGCATAAGGAGGGCCCAGGAAGAGAAAGCGATTGCTCCGAGGTGCCAGCAGGTGCCAGCCGCCCCCGGGCGCGGGGTGCGGGGCGCGGGGCGCGGGGCGCTGACTCAGCCTCGCCCGGCGCGCCCAGGGCGGTCCAGCCGGTCCGACCGGCCTCCGCGGGGCGCGCGGGGCGCCGGGAAGGAAGGGAGGCCGGCCGCGGCTCCGGCCCGCTCGGTCGGCGGGCGACGACGATGGGGACGATGGGGACGGGGCCCCGCTGACGTCCCGGCGACCCGCGCGGGAGCGACATGTGTCCGCGCGGCGGTGAGCGGCGGGTGGGGGACGCGCGGGGCGGGTGAGCCGAACCCGGGTCGGCGGGCGGCACCTGCTCCGCCCCGACCTCTCTGGGCACTCGACGGGGAAGGAGAGCTGCTGGCTTTTGTTTCGTTTAGGTGCCAAAGAGCCCAGGGGCCCACGATGGCCTGCCGAGCGCTCCAACATTGCCGTTCTGAGACCTCAAAGTTGCTCAGGCTGCCCTTGACCTCACGGTGTAGCTCAGTATGGCTTGGAACTCTCCCTCCTTGCTTCCTGGGTACTTGAGAAGACCCAGCTTTCTTCATGAGGCAGGCAGCACCTCCATCCTCGGTGTCCCCAGTCCCCGCCCCACTTTCTTTCTGAGAGGCTGGGCTCAGGACTGGCGGTGGGGACAAGAGATGCTGGAGGGATCAGAGGGGACAGGGATCAGGGTCCAGGCCTCAGCTCTTTACCCTTTCCAGGGGTCCCACTTCTATACACCTCTCTGCCTACCAGACTGGAAGGAAGAGCACTGGCCGGCGCTGGTCCGCTGCTGTTGGGCATCAGACAGTCCCCAGGAGCTCCCACTCTAGCAGAGGGGCTCCATTGCCCTGCTTCCTCCTCTGTAAAATGGGGACAGTGGCACCTCCCTCTTAGGACAAGGGTGAGGATGGAGTTATCTCCTGGCAATAAGTGCTTAGCATTAAGCCAACATTGTCAAATACTCCCAGAACGGTAATTTAGAAATAAAACCAGAAAATGGCCCAAGCTTTTCTGTCCAGTGCCCAGTCACAGCCCAAGCTGGTCCTGTCCTCCCTCTTGACCAAAGCCTGGGACCAGGAATGCTCTTGCTAGTGAGCCCAGCCCTGAGCCCGGGAGTGTCTGGGCTGCTGAGTTGGCTGGGTGGGTGGATGGGACGATGGAACCTGTCAGGCCCCTGGGACAAGGCTGCTGTTCATCTTCACAAAGCAGTCCAGTTCCTCAGCTTATCTACCCTCCGTCTATCTATCTTCTGAGGCTGCTAGACCTGGTCCATGAGCTAGACCAGCCCCTCTCAGCTTTACACTTGGGAAAGCTGGGGCCTAGAGGGGAGGAGACTGACTCCCCCTTTCTGCTCCCCAAAATTGGTTTTGTTTGTTTGGGGTTTGGGGGGTTTGGTTTTGTTTTTTGTTTTTTCGAGGTAGGGTCTTGCTCTAGCCCAGGCTGACCTGGAATTCACTATGTAGTCTCAGGATGGCCTTGAACTCACCGTGATCCTCCTACCTCTGCCTCCCAAGTGCTGGCATTAAAGGCATTTGGGCACTGCCTGGCTTGTTTGAGACAGGATCTCTGTAGTCAGGCTGGCCTCAAACTTGGGAGTAATTCTCCTGCCTCAGCCTCCCTAGTGCAAGAGCCGCCACTCCCTGAAACTGCCAGGCCCAGAGCCCATCAACCTAATGGTTGCTCATTTGTCTGTTTGTTCCCTTTCTTATTTTTATTTAGTGGCAGGGCTCCCATGTAGGATCAAACCTCTCTGTCACAGGTGGGGAAACCTATGTCCAGGGAGGGACTCAAAGTCATCCCACTGGAGCGGCTAAAGGAAAAAAAAGGCTACTTAAGGGGGCTAACCACATTCCTGGCTCAAGGATCTAGTTAAATTGAGGGGACCCCAGAGCCTGGGAGCCAGCATGGGGTATTTCTTTATGAGCAGGGCCAAGACCCATGGGGGACACTGCAGGAATCCCAAGCCACCTCATGAGGAGGGCTCTTTGCTCCTGGGATTCCATGCCAGAACTCACTGGCCCTAACTCGGCCTAATTCCCCTTCCCAAGAGCCTGCTTTCCCGGTTCCCAGAGACTGCCCCACTTTCCTATTCATTCAGGGTCATCCTTCCCCACTGAGAGACAAGGGTTCTTCCCCTTTTAAAAATAAGAGGGAAGCTGGGTGTGGTGACACACATCTTTAATCCCAGCACTTGGGAGGCAGAGTAGGAGGACTGCCATGAGTTCAAGTCCAGCCCGAGACTACATACCCCAGGGCCTGGGAACATTGGTGTAATAAACATGGATGTATGAATGGGTCAGTGGGAAGATGGATAGAATGGCCATGGGGTTCAGAACTGCTGCTCAGAACTTGACAGCTAAGAAGGATGGCTGTCCTTACAGCACAACCTTTGGGCCTCTCCAACGTTGGAGTCCAAAGACTCCACCAAACGACTGTGAACCCCTTTGACAGATGACGGAATTGAGATACAGCCCAAGGTCCATGCCCCCAGAGCCTAGGCTCTTTCCTCTACCCAGCAGGAGCCTCACTAAGGCATGACACGTGTCCCACACAGGTGGCCTGAGTGGGGGTGACTTCCGGAAGGTGCTGATGAAGACAGCCCTGGTGCTGATGGTGCTGGGCCACGTGAGCTTCATCATAGCTGCTGTTCTCCATGGCACTATGCTGCGCTACGTGGCTGCCCCCCGCGATGCTGTGGCTCTGCAGTACTGCATTGTGAACATCCTCTCCGTCACTTCTGCCATTGTGGTATGGCCGGGCTGAGAGGGTGGCCAGCAAGAGACAGGGGCTTGCAAGATCTGTGATGAGTCCCCAAAAGAAGGAGCCCCACCCAGTATGCTAGTTACCAACTCTTTCCCTCACTTTTCTCCTCCACAAATGGGTATGGTGCATAAGTACCTAGAGTACTGGATTAAGTCATCCAGAAAGGCTTAGTGCCTAGAAGGAACATCAGGTCAGCTTGAAAGGGTCAGGGGGGAGGCTGGGTGTGGTGGCGCACGCCTTTAATCCCAGCATTCTGGAGCCAGAGGTAGGAGTGCCTTGAGTTCAAGGCCACCCTGAGACTACATAGTGAATTCCAGGTCTTTCTGGGCTAGAGTGAGACCCTACATCAAACACCTTCCCCCCAAAAAAATAAAAAGAGCTGGAGAGATGGCTCAGCAGTTAAGGTGCTTGCCTGCAACCCTAACAACCCGAGTTGGATTCCCCAGTACCCACGTAAAGCCAGATGCACAATGTGGCACATGCATCTGGAGTTCATGTGTAGTGGCTGGAGGGCCCTGCAGCACCCATTCTCTCTCTCTCTCTCTCTCTCTCTCTCTCTCTCTCTCTCTCTCTCTCTCTCTCTCTCTCTCTCTGTTTGCAAACAAATAAATATTTAAAAAAGAAAAAAAGAAAGGGTCAGGAGGGTTTCCCAGAGGTGGAGGCCTCTGAGCCAGGGATTGATGAATGAGTAGGGATTCCAGTGGGCAGGAAAGGACACCAAAATGACATGGTAAGCACAGAAAGTGACCAGCACAAATGTGCGGAGGTGGGAATGGCCAAGATCTGTCTGGAGACACTGAGCAACAGGAGTTGAGCTTTGGAGTGGGTCTCCAGCAGTTCCTTGATAAATGGTCACCAATCTGTGCCGGATGTCTGTCCCTGCCTGATGAGTGCATACATGAAGAGCCTAGTGTTCTTCTGTCAGGAAGCTCTTCTCTGCCTGCAGACTGAGGGTCCCGCCACCTCCTACGGAGGGATTTCTCTCCCTAAGCTGGTCTCTTGCCTGCAAAAATGACTCTCACCCTGCCTGCTGGTCTCAAGTCTTAGTGAACGAGACCCTGGCACACAAGAGAGGCTTCGGCAGTGAGAGAAGGTTGAGCTGTGTTTTTCTCCTTTCCCCAGCGAATCCTCACCATGGGGCTGTTAAAGTCTCCACTGTGCAAAATTTCACCCAGTCTTCTGCTGATACAAAGAAGCCTTGAGTGTGACACCAAAAGCCAGTGTCCTTGCTGTGAGCTCCTCCTGCAGAGAGGCGCTTAGCCCAGTGAGTTAAGAGCAATGCTGGACCCCCATTGCTCATTACAGCAAGGGGACAGGAAGACAGATGATCGAAGTGCAGCTTCTGGGCTAACCAGTGCATGGGTGGGCCTGCCTCTGGGGAGTGAAGGCGAGTAGGAAGTGGGAGGAAGGGTTAGCATAGCCAGGGTGCTGTGTGGACAGATATTCATAGGTGCCACATCCAGGGTAATGAGGGAAGGCAAATGCCTAGTGTGAGCTTAAGCTAGCGGAGCTGGGGCCAGGTCACTGAAGGCCTAGAATATTCCTAGGGATTATTTATTTATTTGCAATACTGGGGATTGAACCCAGAGCCTCACACATTGCCTGACAAGTGCTCTACCACTAAGGTACACTCTCAGCCTTCTCTTAGGGATTCTGAATTCTACTTTATAGTGTACTATTTGCATTACTTTTTACAAGATCTTGCTATGTAGGCCAGGAACTCACTGTTAGACCAGGCTGGCCTCCTGCCTCTGCTTTCCCAGGATCCCAGGCATGTACCACCATGCCTGGTTCCCAGTTTGTTTTAATGTAATTGTGGTTTTAGCTTTTTGCCAGTTGAGTTACTTAGCTTCTCCCAGAATCCTTCTCATCCAAGGAGGTGTATCACGTAGATCTAGTGGCTAAGCATACCCTGCGTACCTACAATACATAGGTCACTGCTGGAGATCCACAGCTGCGGGCAGTGGGGAGGATGGACGATTGTAGGCAGAGAGTGATTATTTTAGAAACATCACTTCAGCTCTGGACCAGGAGGCAATGCCTGTGGAGATGGAGAGACTGAGGCAAAGCTGGGCACCGGGTAGGGGTGGAGACTGCAGGGCTAGGAGTGACATTGCTGGAATCTTCATCCAAACCTGGTCCTGACCCCACCAGCTCTCCTTTGCACCTCTCACAGGTCATCATTACAGGAATTGCAGCCATCGTGTTGTCTCGCTACCTCCCCAGCACCCTCCTGGTATGTGTCACTTCCTAGGATGGGACTATGGGATGGGACATCTTCCCCAGAGCCTGGCCTGCTTTGAGACCAGAGCTGCTCCTGGGATGTCCACTAACCAATGTCCTCCCCTTTCAGCACTGGACAGTCTTCAGCTCTAGTGTGGCTTGTGCTCTTCTCTCTCTGACCTGTGCCCTTGGCCTCTTGGCCTCGATTGCTGTGACCTTTGCCACCCAGGGTCGGGCACTGCTGGCCACTTGCACTTTTGAAAGCCCCGAACTACTGACACTTGCACCCAACTGTCCTTTTGACCCTACGCGCATTTACGTGAGTGCTTCGGTCTGGGATGGGGCTCGGAAGGGCTCTTGTTCTACCTGTACCCCCAGCCCTAACTGGACACCTGTGTGCCCTGTACCCCACAGAGCTCCAGCCTGTGCCTGTGGGCCATCTCGCTCATGCTGTGCGTGGCGGAGAGCACGGTTGCTGCGCGCTGTGCTCAGTTGGTGCATCGGCTGCTGGAACTGAGGCCCTGGTGGGGGAAAGGCTGTCACCACACAGTAAGTCCCTCTGTCATCCCATGATTCTGGGAGCCCCTACTGGGGAGTTGTCACTGGTCCCTCAATCCCTCTGTTGGGGAACTCCATCTTAAGAATGGAGGCCCAAGTTTTCTCCTTAGGATGAAAGGGGGAGGCTTAGAGGCCCAGAGAGGCCATATCTGCTGACAGGTCAGTCTTCCAATCTTGAGGTGGGGTGGTACAAGTGGTTTCTGAATGGAGACATTCAGGGGCTGGCCTGGCTCTTGTGTGGGCACTAGTTAGCCTCTCCCTTGGGTGTCCAGTCCTCCCCACCTCCCTTTCCCAGAGGTATCCTGGAGGAGGAGACCATGGCCCAGACCCAGTGGACCCAAGCAACCTCCTCTGTCTCCTCAGATGCAAGACAGCCCAGAGCCCGTGGACGACTTGCTGAGCTGCACCAGCTCTGTGCAGCTGACCCTCTGATGGCTGACGTCTCCCCTAGGCCATGGCCTGAGGTCTGCGACCAGAGCCAGCACTGATCAGTGCCCAGATGGCCACGGAGGCTCAGATGGGTCCAGGATTCCTGGAGCAGGCCCAAGAGGGCTCAGTGGACCCTTGGGGACCCGGGAGGGGGCTTTCAGCCTCCTCCCCTGGCCACCCAGCCCACTGCACTGAAACCAGACTTTATTCTGAAGTTATTAAAAAGAACAGAGATGCTCCATGTGGCTGCATGCAGAGGGAGACGGGCTCAGCCAGGGGCCTATACTCATTTCACACAGAGAATGCCGTGGAGGGGCTCTGCACATCAGACTGTGGGCCTCTGAGTGGTGAGGGGGTGGGTGAGGAAGTACTGAGGGGTGATCTGTGGTGGCTGACAGGGTTCATCCAAGTGCTAGAAGGCAGGCAGGGTTTGGGGAACCCCCCCCCCCCAGCTGATGGCTGGAATCCAGAAATGTCTTTTTGGGTCATGGCCTCCAGCCAGCAAAAGCTGGGGGCAGGAAGGATTGGGGCTCCCCAGCAGGGGAAGGTGCTCAAAGAAGCTTCTTTCTCAAAACCCCACAGCCCAAGATCCTCCTTGACCTCCCACCTCCTCCCAGGCTCAAGTCCCACTTAAGGAGGAGCCCCTTCCCCGCACGTGGTGGGAGGAATGTGATCTGCTGTCGGGGTAAAGAGGGCAGGGCATGGGCATGGCGGAGGGGAGATTCCTCTTTCAGGACTGGGGGAAGCTAATGGCTGGCTGGCTTGGGCCCCTTGCTTGCAGGGTTTTCCTTCTAGAGAACCCCCTCCCCTACAGTGCAGAGCCTGGACCTGGGTCTCCTGTCTAGCCCCCAGCCCGGAGAGACACGAGGGAAAGGAAGCTGAGAGCTGATGAAGGAGGGCCGGTGGAGGCAGGGAGGTGGGGGCGGCTCCTCGGCGTGCTCAGAATTGGGAGGCGCTGCTGGGGTCGCACTGCAGCAGGCGCACGATGGACGGGTCGCTCTTGGCCCCGCGGATGAACTCCTCCAGGGACAGCTTGCCTGCGGGGAGAGGGGGGGGTGTCAGGGAGAAGACGGTAGCCAAGCCGGGAGGAGGGGAGCCTCGCCCGCCCCTCACCATCGTTGTTTGTGTCCATTTGGCGGAAGATTTTCTCAGTCCTCTTCTCCGGGGTCGACTCGTCCTCTGGCATCTTCATCACGGACGAAACCATCTTGTAAATGGCCTGGGGGGACGGGAACGGTGAGGAGGGAGAGTCATCTGCTTAAACCCCGGACCCCCAGCCCAGGCTCACCCAGCACGCCCGAGGAGAACCCGAGAAAGCTGGGCGTGGTGACTCACGCCAGCAACCCCAGCATTTGGGAAACTGAGGCAGGAGGATCGACGTGAGTGTGAGACCGCCTGGGCTAAAACCGAGCGTGGTGGCACCTGCCTTTAATCCCAGCACTCGGGAAGCAGGGGTAGGAGAACCACCACGAGTGCGAGGCCAGCCTGAGACTACATAGTGCATTCCAGGTCAGCCTGGGCTAGAGAGAGACCCTACCTGGGGGGGGAGGGGTAAGGAAAAAAAAAGCCCAAACAGAAGAGGGGCTACTGGAGCGGGTCCTGACTTGGGCCCCTTGGAGGGTTAAGTGGAAAACCAATTCGGTTGGCAGATACATAAGCCTGAAAAACGCGTAGTGGACGCCATGAATTTGGGGTGCAGACACCCAGCCCCGGAATAGCAAAAGGCCTATAGGTGCTCACGCCTAGGGCGCAGGCTCCGAGTAAATACAGAGTTAGGGTTCCAGGGTGCCCCTCGCCTGGTGGCCGGCAGGGGGTGCCGGGTAGCGGCGAGGCAGCTGGGGCCCAGGAGAGGCGGGAACGCCGTGCAAGCGAATGCAAATGAACACCTGCCCGGGGCGGGACCGCCTGCGTCTGCAGCGGAGGGCGGCGGCAGCTGCCACGTGCAGGAGGTGCAGGAGCTCCCGGAGCCCAGCGACGCGAAGGAGGGCTTTTTGTGCTAAATGTACCGAGCATTAGTGCTGCCTGCGCCTGTGGGATGCGCTGTGTCTCTCTGAGCCTGGAACTCCAAGACCAGTCGCCTCAATGTTCCGACTTTTCCAAACTGATGCTCCTTTAGAAAGGTGTCCCCCCTACCCCCACCCCATCTTCCCCCATGCCATAAACGTGCCCCTCCTTGGGCCCTGCTTTGTCTCTGTGCTGCTCTTCTCTGGACTGTATTTCTGTTCTCTCCCCACTGGCTCCGAAAGCTCTTTCCAAGCACAAATCCCACCGCTGAGTCCCCAGTCCTGCAGGCCGCCCTCTCGCCTCCATCACACACAGGCCTCCCTCCAGGCCCACCGAGCTGCCTCCCACACCTCCCTGGAGCTGAGTTTACCATGCTTTCCTAGCGAGGCCTTCTCTGATCCTTCCTAGGTTAGGGTACATCTGCTGCCAGAGCCCCCAGGGCTTTTCTTTTGAGGATACCTCTCAGGAAGTAATTATGTCCCTGGAGGATCTCTCCTAGCTCTCACCGTTCAGAACAGTGACATATAGCTAGTTCCCAGTTTCCCAGAACCCACTACAGTGCCTCGCTTGGCACATAGCAGGAACTTCTTATTTAAAGACCACTGGCACCTCCCACCACCCCCTGTACCAAGTCCAAATCATTTGCCTTTGGTATGAAAGACACTTTACAAGCTGCTGGTGGCTGGCCACACCACCACTGGACCTCCCTGGAGGATTAATGCTGCCACAACTGAACACCCCTGGGCCATTCAGAGTCCCCACATACATCCTCTGCCTGAAGTAATACGATTTATCAGGCAACCGCTAGGTGCCGGGTCCTACATGCAGGATTGCTAACCAGTCACATCAGCTCAGAAAAGCAGGTGTCATGATCTTCTTTTCCCAGATAAGAAACCAAGGCCAGGGAAGGGAATTGAATTGAAGCACTCCATCTGCACCCATACCCTTTGAGCTGCTGCAAGAATGCCTGGGCAGGGTGAAGAACAGTAGGGGCCTCCTGAGTCCTAAGTCTATTACTCGCTTGCTGGGCACCCTGAATGAGAGTTACCCTCCGGGAGCCTCAGTTTCCATCTAGAAAGCAGAAGTTGTTGTACCTGCCCCAGGGTTGCCTAGTTCTAGGGGGTTAAATGCAATAGAACGACTGGAATAGTGCTGGCTAGAGTAAGTGGTGACTAAATAGCAGCTTGGAATATTGTCACATTCATCCACTGTGTTCTCAGTCCCCTGACCTCCCGGATGTCACTTGTATACCCCCAATCACCAAGCTTATACCTTCATCTCTCCTAGCAGAGTGAGAGCCCCAAGAGGCACTCTGCTCCTCCCACCTTGCCCACACCCCAGGCCCTGAGAAGGACTGAGCAGTGACTTAAGAGAGTGACAACTCCCGTTGTGACAGCCCTTCTCCTGGGCCTCCTAATTAATTGTCTGGAATTCTCCCTCAGAGGTCCACTGGAGCCTACTTGTCATTAATCAGGCGCTGGGGTTCGCAGAGTTGTCTGGACAGCTGTCTGGGGCCTCTGGCCTGCAATAAAAGAAGCCAGGGCCTGGGAAGAAAGGGGACCTGGGAATGCCAAGGAATAGTCCGGCTTGATGGGTGCACTGGGTGAGGAGGCTTCGGTGGAGCTGCAATGTGCAGTGCTAGTGGTGAAGCATGTGTAGCCCTGTGAACTGGTTGGTATCCAAGTGATCTATCTCTAAATGGTCCTCCACTGTGCCTGCCTCAGTCCTTCCATCAGGACCCCCAGAGTTCCTCACCATCTGGACACTAAAGAGTAGTGCCTATGGGCCAGACACAGTGGCACAAGCCTTTAATCACAGCACTCGGGAGGCTGAGGTAAGAGGAACGCTGTGAGTTTGAGGCCAACCTGGGACTACATAGTGAATTCCAGGTCAGCCTGGACTAGAGTGAGACCCTACCTTGGGAGTTGGGGAGAGTACTACCTATCCCACAAGCTCCTGGGACAAACACCGAGGCAATAGGCAACTATTCTACTCAAACCAGAGGCTGAGACCCACACTCCTAGCAAAAGGAAGAGCCGGTTGGGGCAGGATGATGGAAGGGGAGCAGGTGCGTGAAGTTGAGGACCTGGAAAGGAAGCCATTCAGAGATGCAGGAGAGGGGCTCATGCAAACCTGTGTGTCAGGGTTACTCAGGACCATTCTAGATAACACAGAAGATGCATGGAGGAGAAGATAATGACTGATAGTCTAACACTTTCTGAGTCCCCAGTACCTACAAAGCACTCACTAGAACCACACCACTCTTGATCCCTGCGACAGCCTTGGGAAACAGGGGTTTAACCACCACACGTGGACACACACACACAACTCCAATGAGGAATGCTGTAAGACTCAAGGGGAAGTGAGCAAGGTAACGGATGGGGAAATAGAACCAGAGTACTGCCATCTTCAATGCTGGGCTAGGAGGACGGATGTTGTGGAAGATTAAAAATATTCAATCCAGCCAGACGTGGTGGTGCATGCCTTTGATCCCAGCACTCTGAAGGCTGAGGTAGGAGAATCAATGTGAGTTTGAGGCCAGCCTAGAACTACAGAGTGAGTTCCAGTTCAGCCTGGGCTAGAGTGAGACCCTACCTCGAATAAATAAATAATAAATCTAGCATGTCTTACATTTGAATTTATACAAGAAAGGCCATTCATATCCAGTCTCTCAACCTTATGCGGTCAGTATCACTGGCACTGTCCCCATTTTACAGATGAGAAACCCAAGAGTTAAGGCCATCTCCAAAACTGGAAACTTTGTCTCCTGGATAGGTGTCCAGAACCTTCACAAAAGGCAGCTCTGAGTGATGACCAATCCGAGCTTAACCCTACCTCTGTACTATGTGACTGGGCAAATTAGTCCACCTGTCTGAGACTCATGGGGTTGTTATAAGGAGGCACTGAGTTCATGAGTATAAGCACCCTAACTCAGTACTGAGCTCAGGGCAGTACCTCTAGCAATTAGTTGGAAGATGAGTGGGTATTCAGACAGAATGTGAACACTGGAGCCATGTGGCTCACCCATAGGCTGTAAGGTCTCCTCTCACAGCATGTTTCCTCCCAAGATGATGAGGATCAACAAAACATGTGTGCTGGCTGGGGAGATGGCTCAGTGGGTAAAGGCTCTTATTTGCAAAGCCTGATGGCCCAGGTTCAATTCCCCAGTACTCATGCAAAGTCAGATATACAAAGTGGCACATGTTCATTGCAGTGGCTGGAGGCCCTGGAGCACCTGTCTGCCTCTTTTTGTGTTTCTCTCTCAAATTAATAAATTTAAAAAAACAACATTAGGTGAGCTGAGCATGGTAGCCAATGCTTTTAATCCCAGCACTCGGGAAGTAGAGGTAGGAGGATCACCACAAGTTTGAGGCCACCCTGAGTCTACATAGTGAATTCCAGGTCAGCCTGGGCTAGAGTGAGATCCTACCTCAAAGAACACCCCCCCAAAAAAAAAAAACAGAAAAAAACATTAGGTGTGGGCTGCAATTGTAGTTCAGTGGCAAAGTAATTGCCCAATAGGCACAAAGGTTTGATCCCAGCACGGAAAGGAAAGGAAAGGAAAGGAAAGGAAAGGAAAGGAAAGGAAAGGAAAGGAAAGGAAAGGAAAGGAAAGGAAAGGAAAGGAAAGGAAAGGAAAGGAAAGGAAAGGAAAGGAAAGGAAAGGAAAGGAAAGGAAAGGAAAGGAAAGGAAAGGAAAGGAAAGGAAAAAGAAAGGGTGGGATGGAAGATTTTAAAAAAATGGAAGTTGAGGTAGAAGGATTCTGAGTTCAAAGCCAGGCTGGGCTATATAGTGAAACTCTGTCTCCAACGAAGCCAAACCAAATATAACTTGTCTATGCCCCACAGAAACATCAAGGCATGAAACTGTTCCAGTTCAAAGAGTCTAACCGAGCATGACAACAAAGTGCAATGAGGAACCCCAGGCCAGGGCTAAAGTTGCTACAAAGAGCTCTGTGGAGACAGTGGGCAAAACTGGAAAAGGGTCTGTATGCTAGACAATGGCATCGTTTCCATGTCAAATGCCATGTTGTGGGTTATGTAAGAGAATGTCATTCTTAGGAAATGCATCCTTTACCTAATGGTGGGGAGTTGATGGTGAGAACCATCCATCAGAAAGCATGGCTTGCACGTAGAGATAAGGCCATATTGCGAAATGCTAGCTGGTGAGTCTGAGTTAAGGATATATGGAAGTTTTCTTAGCCTGCCTGCCTGCTTTGCTTCCTTCCTTCTTTCCTTTCTTCCTTACTTCTTTCCTTCCTTCCTTCCTTTATTCCTTCCTTCTTTCCTTTTTCTTTCCTTTCATCCTTTGTTTTGTTTTTCAAGGTAGGGTGTCTTGGCTCTAGCTCAGGCTGACCTGAAATTCACTATGTAGTCTCAGGGTGGCCTCAAACTCATGGTGATCCTCCTACCTCAGCCTCCACAGTGCTGGGATTAAAGGCATGCGCCACAATTCCTGATTTCATTTTTTCTTTGAGACAGTCACATGTTGCTCACTATGTAGCCAAGAGTGACCTTAAACTCCTGATCCTTCTGCCTCTGCCTCCCCAGTGCTGGAATTAAAGGTGGAGTTTTGTCAATGAGATGGTTAGATAGACCCTGCCACTACTTGCCCATCAGGTCTACTGAGAGGTAAGAAAAACGGGGGTACTGAGGGGTCAGAATAGAGCTGGGCCCACCTGCACGATCTCCAGCATCTCCTCCCGGCTGATGTAGCCATTGCCGTCCAGGTCGTACATGCTGAAGGCCCACATGAGCTTCTGCTCCAGGCGGCCACGCGAGGTGACGCTCAGAGCGATGATGAACTCCCGAAAGTCGATGGTGCCATCACTGTTGGTGTCGAAGGTGCGGAAGACGTGCTCTGCGAACTTGGACGCGTCGCCGTAGGGAAAGAAGTTGGCGTAGATCTTCTTGAACTCGTCCACGTTGAGGATGCCAGTGGGGCAGTCCTTGAGGAAGCCCTTGTACCACTCCTGGAGCTCCAGCTCGGAGAACTCCGTGTTCTCCCGCAGGTCCTGCAGCATCTCGGGCCGCAGCTTGCTGTTCTGCTTGCCCATGGCGGCCCAGCCAAGTTCCACCTGGGTCCCCGAGCGGGGAGGAGGGGTCAAGGCACAGAGACCAATGGTCATGCCCTCCCTGTCACCTGACACCACCTAGAAGGACCCCCCAAACACCAGACCACCCAAAGTCTCCTTTGACCCAGGAAAGAGAGACGATGACCCAAGATGACAGCCTGTGAGTAGGCACCCTGCTTTGTGACGTTTGCCATATCTGGAGAACAGAGCTGGAGCTTGGGAAGGGACGGGTTCACACTTGCTGAAGCCCTTCTGAGTGACAGCCTTCACACGTGCACTTTTCACCCTCCCAAGGGGAAATCTGGGGGCTAGCCCCATTTTCCACTGGAGAAGGCAGGCCCAGAGACGTGAGGTGATAGGCATGCCTAGGGAGGTGCAGAAAGACCTTTTGGGTCTTCCCTCCTACCAGCTGCCCTCTCATTGCCTCCCAGAGGCCTGCCTACCACAAAGTGTACCTGAAGCCCAAACGCTGTCCCCTTCTCTCTCTTCCAAGTGTGCCAGATAAGAGGCAGCACGGGGTAAAAGGTAACCTAGGCCTCGGAGCCAGATTACCTGGGTTTGAATCCCAGCTCTGTCTCTTAGCAGCTATGTGACCTTGGACAAGTTCCTTAAAATCTGTTTCATCTGAAAAGTGAGGTTAGTGATGGCACTTACCTCTTAAGATTGTTGCGGGATTTAATGAATGCATGTGAGCATTTAGAACCATCCTGACTGATATGTCACATGCATGTCAAATAAATGAAAATGGCTTACATGTACCCAGGTACCAAAAAACCATGTACAATATGCAAGAGAATGCACACTGACATGCATTATGCCACCAAATCCCTGCCACTCTCATACCAGCCCACATCACCCCAAGAGTCACCGTGCTTCCACACACAGCATTCCCTTTGCCCCACAATGCACACGTACTGACGAAAAGCACCACGCACAACTCCCATACACCATGCATCAAGGCACACCAGCCCACATGCCAACACACGCCAACTCACATGCCAACACCTCTCACATGGCCAGCTGCACGTGGGACCTTCAGGCACCCTTCACATTTTTCTTTCTTTTCCCAAGGGTGCTGCCAGGTCCCAGGAGAGGGAGCTGCAGCCCTTCCTAGATCTGCTGGGCTTTTATCTGGCAGTGCGAAGTCCTCTCAGGGCAGGGGTTAGTGTATGAGGCCGATGAGGGCAGGCAACTGAGGGGAGACAGCTCTGGGCAGGGATGGGGGAGCATGCGCAGGAGGGCCTCTTGGCCCTGAGCTTGGCGATGACAGTGAGCCGGGGCCAGGAGGGTTGCTGGTGAAGGAAGCTCTGTGCACATGTGTGTGGGTGCATGCTGAGAATGGGTGTGCTCATGCATGATGTGGGTCCCAGGTTCTGCATTGCATTTGTCTGTGTTCCCATCTAGGTCTGCATGTGCATTCTCGGTGCATGTGACCAGGTATGCACCTGTCACAGTGAGAGAGGAATGTGCCCAAGGAATGTGAGGGGACCCGGGTGTGTCCTCAGCAGTGTGTCGGGCATGTTTGCTGTAAGTTGGTGCCCCCTCTTTGCTACATCAATCAGCCTCTTCTGCCCCAGGCTGAGGAGCCACGGAACAAGTGTGGGAAGGGACTGAGGAAATGCGTAGGGCTAAGCAGGGGAGTGTGTCCCTTGCTCCCCTCCTCAAGGTCCAAGGAACTGGGTCACCGGGGCGGGGACAGAAAGGTGTGCTGGGCAGGAGAGCTCCTCCAATGCCCCTTTCTCCCACCCTCAGAATAGCCCCTCCCAGCTGGAAGAGTCTGTTGTCTTTGCCAAGACCCCCCAGTGCCCAAAATAGGAAGAAGCTCGCAGCTCGCTCGGAGAAAGTCACCCTGGCACCCCCTGTCAACCTCCCCCAGCTCTGACCCGGAGCCCCCGCCTCAATTCTCCCAGCACTCCGGAGAGCGTCCGGCGCGGGGGGGCCTCCTGGAGGCGGTGCCCGGCGGGCGGGGACAGCCGAAGCCGGGCTGCTGGGGCCGCCGCACCGGGCGGTCAGGACCCTGGAGAGCACCGTGCGTCCCCGGGGGAACACGGGGGAGGGGTGCGAGGACTCCCACGAGGCGCCACGCACCGCGGGCTGGAGAGCCCTGGACGTGGAACCCCGGCTCCAGGGTCGCCCTCCCGTAGCCCCGCATCTCCGCACCCCCGGGCCGGCCGGAGCGGCCCCCACTCACCCAGCGACGCCGAGACACCGACTGCGCAGGGACCGGGAAGGCGGCGCTGCTGCGGCGCGCGGCGGCAGAGGCGGCCGGAGGGGCGGGCGGGCGGGACTGCGAGGGAGACGCCCCGCGGCGTTCACCGGAGCCCCTCCCCTGGGGGGTCCCCTCCAGCCGGGGGTGGGCAGCGCTGCGCTAGGCCCCGCCCCCGCCCCCAAGACGGAAAGCTTTGGGCGCCCTCACTCTCCAGACGCTCCCCCCTCCTCGAGGGAGCACCCTGCGGGAGGAGGGAGAGCGGGACCCTCATCTCTACCTCTCAGCTGAATGGAGGGGTGGGTCCAGTGCCAAGAGACCTCTCTCCTAAACCGGGGACAATTCCAACCCCCCACCCCGGGCCGCTGCACCCGCTTCCTCCCCATCCATCCCTACCTGGGTGCACGTCCCTCCGAAGGCGGGATCCGGATCCTGGGCGGTTCGAGAGGCACCTCGTTGCCCCCGCGCCTCAACTCCGGAACCAGCTGAAGTGGGGGCGCTTCAGAGAAGCGGGAGCACCCATTCCTCCATTCCCGAGGTTTGGGGGGATCGGACACGCCCCCTGCCCACCTCCACCTCAGAGAGCCCGCCCCCCCCTTTCCTGCCTACCACTCCGGATGTCACCCCC
>PVHP010022775.1:0-27966 GCA_004024765.1 Zapus hudsonius
CATTGATTGGTTCATACCTGACCAATAAGTTTTAGTGCCTAGGTTTGGGCTCTGGCTAGAGACACCTCTCACTCAAGGGGCAGGTGTCTATGGAGCTGCCTGACCCATCGCAATCCCCCCTCTGAAGAAATAACCTTAACTGCTGTTAGGTTATTGGGTTATGGAATTGAAAAAAAGCACCAGAAACAAGTATATACATGTTTAAGAAAAAGAAAAAAATCACCAGAAAGAAGTACATACATGCTTAAGAAACAAGCATTAACAATACCCATTTTGATCCTGTAGGAGGCAAGGCAAAGCTCTGACTGGGGAGGGGTTAAGGAGGAGCTTGGCAACATTGTGTGGGGTCTCTTTCTTAAATCTTTCACATATTTTCTCCTCTCTTGAGGACACCCCAACTGCTGTTGGGAAATGGGGATGAAGAAATCTTTCTTAACTATTGCCTGCTGAATAGGACATGAAGTTATGGCAGTTGGGGGTAGCTCTCAGAGAGGGCAGGGTCCCTACCTAAGGCCCAAGAGAGAGACCCATTAGCCATATACCACTTTGTCAAGATTTTGTCTTGTCTCACGCTGTGAGGCAGGAGGTGGGGTATCTCCCTAGAAGTGGGGAGTGTTCCATATAGGGTGTCCAGTGGAGAGTTGTTATGTATCAGTGGGTTGGATTGTTGTCCACTGTGGAAACTCGAGATCCATTCCCAGAATTGTTTATTGAATGGCATTGTAGCATCTGATATGGTCTGAGATGGTTCCTGTATGGCTTGTAAAGCATATGACATATATTAACAGAGTTATTAAGAAGAGATATATATATATATAGCATTTTATCTTAATAACAGCACAAGTGTCATCTTGGGCAGCTATGAGGGCATTTAGAGCCCTGTGATTTTTATGATCATCTTTTTCATCATTTGAATTTTAGAATCAAGGGGATTCTCTTAGCAGTATTTTTTAATGGAAGGAATAAACATACTAGATGACAATATCATTAGAAAACACTCCAAGCCAGTCTGTTTTTAAATTTGTAAATAAGTTGAGCGTGTTAAGGTATTTATCTTGTCTTCCCTGTATCTAGAGAAATTTTAAAATATATCCTCAAATCTTTCCTGGGGCAAGCCAGGGACAGAGATTGGTGTCACAAAACCCTTTTAGTGTCAGTGGGAGTGGTCCAGTATATATTTATTTTAGATCCCATCCTGTTAGAAACCAGTTTGATGGTTGGAGGCTTATGACATTTAGTCATAGGATTAGAACTATTAAGAGTAGGAGCCAACCTGTTTTAGAGTCTTGTTTTGTTTTATTTTTGATAGTTGTTATTATTATATAGCCTTGGTTATAAATTTTTCTCTGAGTCTTTAAGACCTGGTATAAAGCCAAGATTTAAACAAGTATGTCTTTTTGGGGGGTCACCGATGGCTCTCCAAGGAGGATTTGGGGTCTGGGAGAAGCACTGTGGCTTCCTCAGCATTATCACCATCAGTGAGGATGAGTCCAGGTCATGCTGACCTTGGTTTTCCCTTCGTTGGGGAGCTGGGACTTCAGTCCCAAGTTGACTCTCTCATTTTTGATTTTACACTGGTTTGTTTCTGGGTCTCCTTGTCTTCCTTGTTTAGAAAAACAGGTGACACTCAGAGGGTCAGTTCAAAAACACCTCAGGGTTGTCCCCTTTATTTCCTGTGCCCTTGTGACATGGGAGCAGAGACCAAAATATTAGCCTATTTAGCTCCATGGCTCTAACTGGATTTGGCTTTTATATAGGAAATTAGCACACTTAGAGAGGAATTTGTATTAGCCTTGTAGGATAGATATATCCACATAGACATCTAAATTGACTAATAAGGCATATCTAATTAGAGAATGGCATAACTTTTAGTCTATCTTGTCCAACCTTGAGTTTACTTATTTGGAACAGTTTAGGCCATAACTGAAGTATGAAAGTAGGCTCATTTTAATTTTTTAAGTATGTCATGACTAATATAGACAAAACATAATGTTATTTTTGAAAGAATTTTTAGCATTAAGTCAAAATATATAGATTTAACCTGGAAGTCATCAGATCAGGAACAGTCAAGCAAGACAGCATTTATGTTTAAAAACATACCAATTATCCAGGAGAGTTTGGAAACTCAAATTGTAGAGGCTGAAATAATTTTCCTCAGATGTGGATCATGGTCTGAACTTGAGGTTGTACCCTGGAGTAGGGAATATGTCTTAAAGAGTTAGTTTATTTAGAGGCAATTGACTTGAAGTATCCAACATAAGACAATTACTAAAATGAAATCCTAGAGACTCTGTGATTACCCACAATAAAGCAGAGTCTGGACACTGTTGAATTAGAATAGCTGAGTTCTAATATAACCCTTGGTGAATCTGTTTTTGAAAGAGAAAACATGTGACAAGCAATGTTGTTAGTTGAATGTCAGGCATTAATTAACCTGATATATAGTAGAGATCTTTATAAGCATAAGACAATTTTATGTTTTATCCATGACAGAAATTTTATAAAAACTTAACTAAGTTATCCCAACATTTTTTCCTAACAGGAGGATAGAAGCCAGAATGGCTGAAATTAAACCCTTAAGTTATAGAAGTCTGATTATGACCATTTGATAGCATTAGCAGGAACAAATAAAAACCATTTTTAAACCCACAATGTTTTAGATGTGAGAACCTTATTTTAGAAAATTAACATTAGTAAGCAACTCTTGTCTTAAAAACTCAATTTCCCCAATAATTAACACATTGACAAAGAAATTTAGTTAGCTTGGATACATACCTTAAAAGTCTTTTTTGTATAGAAATTTGTAATTGGAGCCTTTACCAAAATTTAGGAGTAGACCCTTTTCTTCCTAAGAATGCCAAATGAGTATAACCAATGATAAGTAACTCTTACTATTAAACAGCCTGATCAACAGACTTATAAGTAAAACACTTTTTAGGGATATTCTCTCCCCTGTATTTTTATTTATAAGTAAGCAAAAAAAAATATAGCATTTACAATAGTCAATGTCTCTAATCATTGAGAAATAGATGAAAAAACCCTTATGTCTTTTTTCTTTATGACTCAGTTTACCCATATAATCATGGACTTTAGCACCATAAAGAAGATATAAATCTCCTTGTGTTATTATTTCCCTTACCTTCGTCATTAACCAGAGGGCCAGTTTGGTTTATGAGGAAGCATTGGGAAATATGTCTGCTGTTGAGTCTGTCCCCAAAAGAGCTCTGTTTTGGAGACAGAATCAGGCTGAGCACATTGACATGTGTCTTTTCTATTGTTTAGTCCATGAGAGCTAGCACATGTAGTTGGCTTTTATAGAAAAGCTGGCATCCAACATGTATTTGTCTATAGAACTTAGTTTTTATTCTTTATAGAATTCAGAGAAATTATATCAAATTGACTTAACTTTTATCTAATAACAGAAAACATATATTCTAGTATCAGAAGAATTAGGCATTTCCTTGTATATAACACCTCTATGAGTGTAATTTTAAGAAAACTGACAAACCATATAATATTTATTAGCACATATTTATATATTTTATAATCTATGGATATAAGATATTTTCTGTTAATAATTTCATGATGTATAGGCAAAATATAATAATCTCAGAGACAAGCCATACTTAATACATTTACCATATCTGAGAATGATTTATTACCTTTAAACCCTTTGAATGTATCTGACAAATCACCCTTGGTAAAATTTGCCACAGGACTGAGCCCATGAGCTGGCCCCAGGCCCTGGGAGTGTGGCTCAGGCTGAGAGGTGTGGTAACTCTGAAAGGGCAGGTGCCAGGATGGCTCTAATGAATGCCTGAGCTGCCCCTCCTCTTCCTCTCTCTGCTTTGAAGGGTGAATCAACATGATGGGAAGAAAACCAGGAAGGGGAATGTGGTGTACATTGAAGAAAAAAGGTAGGGGGCACCTGGATTTGAACCAGGGACCTCTTGATCTGCAGTCAAATGCTCTACCCCTGAGCTATACCCCCATCTAGGTATAACCTCTCATTAGCACCTTTCTATCCCTAATGCCACACCAAGACTACCTGAAAATTACTGGGGCTCATGAAATAATAACAAGCTCTGGGATAAGTAAGCTGGGAGACTACAGCGTGAGAAGGGGCAGAAATGTAATGTAGTATGACACCTGGTGTTCCACTCTGGCCACCACAGGTGAACACACCCTCCAGCAGGTGAGAACATGGCATGCCCCATGGACACACATACCACACCCCCATATACCTCACACCCACCATACACCACACACACCAAAATACAACACACCTCCCATATATCACACACACACACACCCGTATACCACACACACCCATACAACACACACACCAAAATACGCCACACACACCCATACACCACACATACCCCATTCACCACACACACCAAAATACATCACACCCCCCATACTCTACACCACCGCATATACCACACACACCAAAATACACCACACATCCCCATACACCACACACCCCCATACACCATCCATACACACCCATACACAAAAGTAAAAAATAATTCCTCCACCAAATAAGTGCATTACTTTATAATTCAGCCTCACTCAAATTTTCAAGATTTGGCCAAAAATAGCAAAACAAGTAACTTCTAGTCCAATTCCAATTCCCAAAAGAGTCCTTGTTTAGAAATACTTCTATTTATTATTTATGAGAGAGACAGAGCTACAGACAGAGAGAGTACAGGCACGTCAGGGTCTCCTGACCACTAAAACAAGCTCCAGGCATATGTGCCACTTTGTGCATCTGGCTTTATGTGGGTACTGGGGAATTGAAACTGGGCCATCAGGCTTTGCAAGCAAGTGCCCTTAGCCACTGAGCCATCTCTCCAACCCCCCAATGGAGTTCTTATCCTCATCTGAAGTCTTTAATGACTGCATTTCTACTGGTTCTAGCCTTGACTCTGAGGACCTTTCTAGCAGCTGGTGTCATTCCAGGTTGCTGCCTGGTCCTGGGAACTGAAGATCAGGAGGTCATAGGCTTCAGGGCTTCCAAAGAGGGGAGCTAGTGGTTTGTTTTGCAGCACAGTGATGAGTTATCTCTGAGTCAGGCCTGGTGGCTCCAAAGGGCTCTTATCTTAAAAATAACATCATGTTATAAGTGAACAGTATGTGATGTGATTGTAGAACTATCATGTGTGATGGTTTACAATGGCTTCAACTTGATAGGTAGGATCTAGAATTACTTTGGAGACAAACCTCTAGCTCCTCTGTGAGGAAGTATCTAGATTAGGTTACTTGAGGTGGAAATATCCGCCCTAAATATGGATGGCACCATCCCATGGTCTGGGGTCCTACACTGAATAGAAAGGAGGAAATAAGCTGAACACCAGCCACGTGTCTCTCTGTTTCCTGAATGTGGATGCACCGTGACCGGGAGCCTCACGCCTGCCCTGTCATGGTGGACTACACCCTGGAACTGTGAGGAAAAACCCCTCCTTTCCTTAAGTTGCTTTTGTCACAGCAATGATGAAAGTAGCCAGTAAAGCATGTTAAATATTTATTTTTCTGGAACCAACAAATGGTTAGGCTTTTTATGGTAGTCTTATAGTAGTTACTTTAAAAATATTTCATTTGTAAAAAAAAATATTTGTTTCATTTTTTTGCAAGGAGGGAGAAAGAGAGAGAGAGAGAGAGAGAGAGAGAGACAATGCTTGCATGCTCCTACAACCTCCAGATGTATGCACCACTTTGTGCATCTGGATTTATGTGGGTACTGAGGAATCAAACCCAGGCTTTTGGGCTTTCAAACAAGCAACTTGAACTGCTGAGCCATCTCTCCAGCCCCTATAGTAATTATTTTTATCATCATTGTGACAAAGTACCTACAGACACAACTTCAGGGAGAGAAGATGTGTTTGGGCTCACAGTTTCAGTTTATCGTGCTGGTGGTGAAGGTATGGTTGAGCTCATGGCAGCAGAAGCTCCTTAAATAAGGGCAGACATGAGAGCAGAGAGACTGGAGGTGGGGCCAGATTATAACCCCTAAACCTCCCCTAAAGTGGCCTTTGACTACAGCTAAGTCCTATTACCAAAGGTCCCACAGTCTCCCAAACAAGGTCTACCACCTGAGGACCAAGTGTTCAAATACATGAGCCTGTGGGAGACACTTCATATTCAACCATAATCCTCTGACACTAGCCCCCCATAAACTCATGGTCATCTTGTGATGCAAAATGCATTCTCCTCTGAGATTCAAGACAAACTCTTAGCCTTCCTCTTAATCCCTTACTTCCAACATATAATGGCACTGAGTAAATGTTCCCGCTCAAAAGGGGAGGAACAGGAGGAGAGCAAGAAGAGTTTGAGCCTTCAAAGTAAGACCAAAACCTAGCAGGGCAAGTATGCACTTCAGCTCCATGTCCAGAATCTGGGGCACAGTATGTGGGGCACATCTGGGCTCCCAATGGGCTGAAGTGGCCCAGCCACTCCATTTCTGCCACGTGCAGCACATGTGGCATCTCTCAGGCCAGCTCACGCAATGTCTACAGTTTCCTTGGAAAAGTCCCCATGTTCCTCACATCTACAACATCCTGAGGTCACCATTGCAACCTTGCTTCATGCAGAGCTCTCTCAAGAGACCTCTGCAGGGAAAGCTACACACTAGCTTAGCCTCCAGGCTTTACTCTGAAGTCTTGGTGCAAATCCCATCACCACTGTAAAACCCTTACATCCTGCATGCCTGCAGATGCAGTACCACACGGATGATGCTGAATTCTGTGCCAGCTTTCCATATGATCACCTGGGCTCAGTTGGCTCATGGCTGCGGAAGCCTCCAAGTTCCTGCACAGCTGAACTGGGTACAACATTTGGAGCAGGGCCCCACTGTGGCACTGTCTTCTCAGGTACTCTCTCTTTAAAGAAAACTCGTATTCATTTGCATTTTGGCAACTTTAATGTAGGGAGTCTCATCCAGTCAACCTTTCCTATGGTCCCAGTGTAAAGTGCATGGCTGGTCTTTACTGGTGTGTCTCTCTTTAGCAATCACAACCCTGTGGCCCTCACCCTCCTCATGTATAATTTTAAAAGCACTCATGCTCCTTCCTCACCTGCATAGTTTTTATATATTTTGCTCCATGATTTTTACTTTATTCTCATTATAAACCCGGCTAGAGGCATCCAGTAGCCACCAAGCCTTGGCCTGAAATGTTATACTGTCTTGCAATTTTCTATTCTGAATAAATTACTCCATTACTTTTTTCCATTACTTTTGAATTCAGCCTCACACAAATTCTCAGGACACAGGCAGAATGCAACCAGATTCTTTGCCAGAATGCAACATGAACGGCCTCCATCCATAGTCCCGAGTCTTCCTGTTCCCATGAAACATCATGAGCACAGTTTTGACTGTATTTCTATCAGAGTTCTGTACTTCCACCAGAACCACCCACTCAGCTCTATCCACAGCATTCTAGAACTTCTCTAGCCTGCATTCCCAAGCTTTTCTAAATTTCTCCCACAAACAAGTCACAAAGGATTTAAAAATAAATTTATTGATTTGTTTGCTTGGGAGGGAAGAAAGACAGAGTGTGAGAATTATGAATGGGCATGTCAGGGCCTCTTGCTGCTGCAAACTCCAATACTTGGGCTGCTTTGTGTATTTGGCTTTATGAAGGTATTGGGGACTCAAACCTGAGCCAACCATGGCTGGCAGACTTTGCAAACAAGTGTCTTTAAATGCCGAGCTATCTCTCCATCCCTCCAAAGGCTTAAGAACCACATGGGCAGGTTAATCACACTCTTAGTACCAATTTTCTGCACTGAATTGAAATGCCCCAGTGGGATTTGAACTTGGATCACTACAGTCCGAGTCCAGGGTGCTTACCATTAAGCCATGGAACCACTCCAATGTTCTATATTACTTTTCCATCACTGTGATCAGAATACCTGACAGAAACCACTTAAGGGAGGAAAGACATATGCTGACTCTTGGTTTCAGAGGGTCCATCATGGTTGGGGCAGTACAGTAGAGTTTATTGTGGTGGAGGCTACTCACGTCATAACACACCACCAAGAAGCTGAGAGCAGAGCACAAAGTGCAAGTGAATATGACCTTCAAAATGCTCCACCCACCATGTAGGCTCCACCTCCTAAAGGTTCCACAGCCAACCACCATCTGAGGAACAAACATTTAAAACCTTAGCCTGTAGGTACAGCCCAGATTCAAACCGTAACACACACCACTCCATTCTGTAGTATCTGTTTTTTGCAGTGAGTCTAGTTGATAGACTACCAACATTGTGAGTAAGGGATTGGTTAGACTCTTTGGTAGAATATGAAGGCAGTGCTTATTTCATCACTGGTCGAGAATGGGATATTCCAGTTCATGTTATAAAGTAGAAAAACATTTAAATTAGTGCCAAGCACCTGGAAACAAGACCCTATGAACCTATGTTTCTTGTACTGGTGTTTAGCTACTGGGACCAACTATTGGTTCCTAAATGGTGACAGCAATCAGTCCCCAGAGGCTCCTATGGTTATTGGGCAACAATGATGGAGACATGACCTCAGGCTGTCACCCTGTCACCCATAGCAGCCTGAGGAGTTCCCTTGGTCTTCAGGGGACCTTGACTCAGATAAAACTTGATCCTTGGCTTTGATGAGAGGAATTTCAAGACAAGCCAGTATGAAGAAGGGCTGGGGATGAATAAAAATGTTTTTATATGTATTTTAGGGGCTGGAGAGGTGGCTCAGTGGTTAAAGGTACTTGCTTGCAAAGCCTGAAAACCTGGGATTGGGTCCCCAGTACCCATAAAAAGCTAGATGCACAAAGTGGTACATGAATCTGGGGCTCATGGCCAGTGGCAGGAGGTCTGGCTTGACCATACTCTGCCCGTTTCTCTCTCTCTCTCTCTCTCTCTCTCTCTCTCTCTCTCTCTCTCTCTCTCTCAAATAAATGAATAAATAGAGCTTTTAAAAATACATATTTTGCTAGGTGTGGTGATGCAAGCCTTTAATCCCAGTACTTAGAAGGCAGTTGTAGGAGGATTGATGTGAGTTCAAGGCCAGCCTGGAACTACAGAGTGAATTCCAGGCCAGCCTGGACTAAAGTGAGACCCTATCTTGAAAACAACAACTATACATATACATATACATATACATATATATATATATATATATATATATATATATATATATATATATGGCACAAAGGACAAGGGTTGAGAGAGAGGTACTCCAGAAGAAGTTAAGATATATCCTGTAGCATGGGTGTGGCCTTCTCTGAGCAGTCATCCTTCATTGTGTAGTAAACATACATATGTACCATTTTAGTTGGTTTTGAAATTATCTTCAAAGGGTCGCAAAGAAATTTAAATGAAGGGGCACCTGATAGAATTACAACTAATAAGGTCATGGTCTAGATCACAGGGATGCAGGAAGGTTGGGTCCCTTCACTGTAAATAAAGTTAGCAATCTTGTTTGAAATTCTCAGAAAATGTCTGGGAAAAGAAATAAGGCCCTGCCCAAAGTCATATACATTTGGACCTTAAACCTGGCTTATTTTTTTTTAACATACAAATATCAACAAATATGAAAAGAGTATTATGTCTATGCTGGAAACCTTCACAGCAGATGTTCTTGTGCTGAAGTCTTTTCTTCTCAGCTGACAATGCTTCAATTAGGCTCAAGAACGAGGCTGCTTGCTCTTTCTGTGACGCCATAATCTCCCCTGCTTTATTAGAAAAGCCTAAACTAGGAGACAAAGAAGAGGAGATGCAAGAAGCCAAGGGCCCTTCTTGTAATGCCCATGACAAGGCTGTGGGAGACAGAGCTCTGAAAGGGAGTCAGGCAGATACCATGAGAAGCAGCAGAAGGAAGGAGTTTGGACTCCATCTATGGGCCATCACTTATGAGCCGGCATCTTCAGCCAGGAGCATCAGGAGGCTCCAGGCCATGGGGAGCAGAGGCTGAGAGCCCAAAGGGGAGACTGGGGGACAGAGATGATGAGCTCATGGCTAGAGGAGGGCAGGTGATGGGACCAGTCAGCCAAACCTCGGCAGGGTTTCTCCAACCTAATTATTCATCTAATGATTGGAGGGGTTGTCAAAGCACTCAGGATTCTTCCATAGTCCATGGGTAAGCGTGCCCTTCTGTTAAGCTCCCCTAACCTCCAGAATTCGAGAGCCATCCAGATTATGGAAACCAACATTCAACTTGACCCTAAAGGCACTTCCAACTCTAGATTCCAGTGGTTGTTAAAACTGGTAACCAAATCCAGGGACCAACCAATGCTAGGCCATTGGCAACCGGAAATCAGCTGTCTGGGAACATTCACACCCAGGAAATTGGCCAACTTGGGGGAGATGAGAACAGGTGTCTATTCACCCCAGACATGGCTCATATGACAGAACAAAGCATGATTGCACTAATAAGTTTGGTGAGTTTATTGGGGCTACTTACAGAGCAGGGTGAGGGGCTGCTTACAGGAACATGGGTGACTCAAAGGCAGCTGGGTCACCACAAAGCCCACCCCCCACCCCAGCATGGGTCCCGACTCATGGGAGCCAAATCTCCAGAAGGGGAGCGTCCAGCATACTCCCCAGGCAGGAGGGAGAGTCTTTTGCAAGCAGATGCGTAACTCAGAACAGGGTCTTGCAACCTTTTCCCCAGACTTGACCTCCAGAGTCTCCTGAGCTTCCCTCCTTCCCCCAGGAGGGAAGGTTTAAATTGCTACACAACACGGCCCTTCAAGAGTTGTTTCCTGTTCCTACAACCTTGGGGAGTGGCCATGTACCTTTTAAGTTTCCGTTCTCCCAAATTTTAGATCTCTTAACTCCCTCCACACTTTAGGAGGAAATATTTCAATTCAGAAGAATCTGCTTCCCATCAAAATATTTGCTTCCTCCTTGCCCTGAAAGCCAGTTCGTCTGCACTGTATGTTTAAGGCCATCAGCACAGATGGCTGTGTGTGTGCAGGCGGGTGGGAGATGTGGGGGAAGCAGCGGATTAGTTTACAGGGCACCATCTGTCCAGTGGATACCAGATAAGTAAGTGGAAGCTCCCGGTTCTGTCCACCAGGCGAAGATTGATTTTTCTCTCTCAGTAAAGCAGATTGGGCCATCCGGCTTTAAGGCTTTCAGTGTTGGCATTCCAGCTTCCTTGTATGTGCTGAGTCCTTGATATCAAATCTGGACAAGGAGGATGGGAGGAGGGGTGGTCCAAGTCTACAGATAGGCATCCTGTCCATCCTAGAGCCCCAGGGGACTTCTTAAACCTATGCTTCTAGTCATATAAACTGTAATAGACATTAGGGTTTTTTTCCCTTTTTTCAAATATCCAGTATTTGAATCCTCTTTATGTTTTGAGAACCACAATTTTATGAATTTTGTTGTAAGGCATGTTTCCACTTATTACTACAAAAGCCACTAAAGCTTTTTTCAGTCATTCTTTTTTTAAATGTTTTTATTGTTAATAATGAGATATATTGTATAAGCAAGTCTTGTGATGATACCCCCATTTCCCTCCTCCCTGTCCCCAACATATACTGAGCTCACTCTCCGGAAGAGATTCTGCTTGTATTTTCAGAAGGCAGAGAGAACCATGGATGACCAAATTTCACCAACAGGACTTGAGATGATGGTTGACACCCAGGCAGGAGATGAACCACCCCTAACTCATTCACTTGTTCTTTATCTCCCAGTATCTGGCAGTGAGGACTCCAGTCTTCGCCCTACACTCAGGTTATTCAGACATTGGTGACCGAGTGGAATGTTGGGGAGGAAGAGTTGGGAATTCATTCTGGTAGTGTCATAGCTCTGGCTCCAAGGCCAACACATCTTCATAGGCTATGGTGACCTTAGCTGAAGTCTACCTATGTAGCTTTCTTGGATCTGCAGGGCAGCCTGTCAGAGGCCAGGAGGAGCTCAGGAATGGACAGAAACCACAGTGCTTAGTTATCTGAGAGAGAAGGAAGGCCACCTTATTAGTGCTAAGCCCAAGCTATGTCAAGGAGGGGGTATAGCTCAGGGGTAGAGCATTTGACTGCAGATCAAGAGGTCCCTGGTTCAAATCCAGGTGCCCCCTAATTATTGTGCTTTTTTTATCATCTGAATAAGCCATGGCCTCTCACAGCATTGAAATTCACATAGAGAACAAGAAAAATAGCTGAGGACCTTTCGGTGCAAATCCAACAGTCCAGTGACCTGCAGACCCATGTGGACACCACCACCAACCCTGTTTGTGCTGCATCTGTCCCTGTCTTGTGACCTGATTCAGACACTCATGGTATTTGACTGCCAGCAGGTGAACTTCTTACAGAGCGTTCAGCATCCCTGGGCTCCACCCACTAGTGACAGGATCCCATCACTATGAGTCCGGGGAGGCTTTCCAACCCATGAGAACCTCTGTGCCACAGTGCAGAATCTACATGACCTGCAGCAGGATATGTTGAATGGTCTCCAGGTCTGAGGGGCCCATGCAGGGTCTCAGCAGCAGAAGGTACCCTATTCTCAGCTCAGAAGCCTATTTGGACCCCAAGACAGACAAATCCCCATTCCTTCAAGAGTGCTGATATGCTGAGGTGAGGCTATGGGCGGCTCAGCAGGAGTGATTTCACCCTCCCACAGTCCAGGAAAGCCAATGGGATAAAGAGGAAACTGTAGATGAAAAGCAAAGCTAAATCCAGCCAGTGGTCTAAAAGGTACAAATGAGGTGGAGAGTCCTGGAGGGGAGGAGAGGGGAGAGCCATGTTACAGAGCTAATTCCAGAAATTCCCCGGTCAACCTGGACTCCAGTGAGACCAGACCTTGAAAACAAACAAACAAAAAGTTCTATGATTCAAGTCCAATGTGTGTCTGTCTGTCTCCTTTTAGGTCTAGCCAGTCTAGTACTGACTAAATCAGGAGTCCCTTAGGTCATTTCTCAGGAAGGTCACCGGACCTGCAGGGGACTGGCATCGGGTGCAGCCAGCAGGTTGTGCTGTGGCTCAAGGCTGTTGGTAGAGAAAGGCTCAAACTAGCCATGTGGGGTTTATTCCCAACCCTGTGCATGTTTGTACTTGTCTCATAATTATGACCTTTGTTCAAGCCTATACCATGGGCATCAAACAAACTTCAAGACTCCCAGCTCCCACTGGGATCCTCTGAAAGGCTTGTTAAAACACTCCTTGCCTCACTCTCAAGGATGCGAGCGGTGGCAACAGGGGATCCTTATTCCCACTCCCACCCTAGCACATCTCTGTGCCTCTCTCTTCTGAAGCTGAGATAAGTGGTCCCACTGGGGAGCTGGGCCACAGGTTTCTCTGCAGGTCTTCCGTGGAAACATCTGTGTCTTCTATAATGTCTGTGGCTATAGATTGCTACACATAGAAGGTGCTGGGCATAGGCAGAGAGTCATGGGGGCTTCCTTAGGCAGTGAGATGAGCTTTTAAGGGCAGATCTAAAGGTTCCAATCCAGGTCTTCTCATCAGCCCTTGTTCCTACTCATTGATTTTTGGGATGGGATTCTAGTTGCCCTTTCTTGCTGGAGCTGGGGATTCTGATGGAGGACAGAGAGACGGGAGACCAGGAATGTCAGAACAGTCCTCTAAGCAGCCTGGGTGACCTAGAGCAGGGCATGAGCTTGTGATTAGTGACACTGGAAGCACTGGGAAGGAGCTCCAGACCTGGACACAGAGCCATGCTGGGCTCAGAAGTACCAATCCACTGAAGGGGACACAATGATGCTACTGGCTCAACTACTCCTGTGCTACCACAGCCCAAGTGACAGAAGAGACATGCCTGCTTTCATCAGGAGATTGTATGCTTCTTTCTGGGGAGACTTTGAAACTTTCTGGAGCTGAATGGAACCCCTAAGGCTAGAGGAAGCAGGTGTCTGCACCTTGCAAACTCCAAAGTGCATACAAGTGATCTGAGTCTGCACTTGGGTCAGATTTGATGAGCTTCGTCAGTGTGCTCCAGGGATCTTGGCATCGAAAAAGAGACATCTCAAGTATCAAAAAAGTGTAGCAAGGTAGGGGGCACCTGGATTTGAACCAGGGACCTCTTGATCTGCAGTCAAATGCTCTACCCCTGAGCTATACCCCCACTTATACATAAGTTCTCATTAGCAGCTCTACAACCACAGTACCACACCCAGGCTACCTACGCATTCATAGTCTACCGTGGTCTCTGCATGACCTAGAAAATGACAATCCTTGTCTACAATAATTTGTCCTCTGATCTTCCCTCTCCAACCTCAACCTGCCCTCCTCATCCCCTTCTTTCTTAGATGTGGTAAGTCACAAAGCTTACACCTTGAAAGGGTCTGACAGTGGGATTGCCCCCTGAGTCTACATACAGTGGACAAGAGCTGTCCTGACTCTCCAGTGACTCTTGCAGGCAGCCTGGGAAGAGCCTCCTCCATAATCTAAAGCCTCAAACACGCTCATTATTACACTGCATCGTTCATTCACTCAACATTCATGGAGCTTTTTAGATGCTGAACCCTGTCATTCATGTTTAAGACAGAGAGACAGATGAGACATTGCCCTTATTTCTCAGAGTCTTAGACCTGATAGGAGACAAGTCCATGGGATGTAACATTTCCACAATTGTGCAGGAGTCTGCGAAGGCATCAAGTAAGGAGACCTGGCTTGCACAGGGCTGTTTGGGCAAAAAGCAGAGCCTGCTGGTACTCAATGTGATCACTCGTGTTCTCTTTGATGGGGAGAGGGTCTTAAACAGGGCTAATGCAGGATGTGGTTTCTCCGGGATGTTCTTATGTTTCCAGAAGCTTCACAGAAGTTCCAGACTGACAGTCATCCAAACACGATGTGGGCAAGTCCTTCTCCCAGGACAGAGTTTCCAGAGGAATGGCTGAAGGAGACTTTGGGTACATTCAGGAGGAAGACTGATAGCTTGGTTGGGTCCTCACCTCAGGCTTATTATTCTATCACCAAGAGATATTGGGTCTTTGATTCCATTTAGATCTGGGGACTGACTGAAGGAAGTCACTGGTGTTGACTAGGTGGTCATGTCCCATGGGACAAATGCACCTTATCTTTTCTGTCCCCTACCCATCCTGGGAAATCCCTACTGGCCACCTGTGACCCAGGTCTTCCTCACCGCTTGAGCAGAAGGTAGCTGCTCTGTAGTGTCTCACTGTAGCCCAGGATAACCTAGAACTCACTCTGTAGCCCAGGTTGGCCTTGAACTCACAGCAATCTTCCTACCTCAGCCTCCCGGCTTCTGAGTCACAGTTTTACTCTCACCCACCTTTTCCTGCCGGCAGATCTAGGCTTCAGTGTTTCCATCCTGCGCAACTACCTGTGTTTTCATTTTCTTTATGTCCCTTGAAGCCAGATGACCAACCTCTACTCCCTTCCCTTCCCAAGGATCTTTCCTGCTTCCAATCCTGGTGCCAGCCAGGTGACTTTGAGTAAAGAAGATTCCAGGTCAGGTGAATGGAAACACGGAAGACAGTCACTGGCTGTTGGCACGGATCTCATGACAAGGTAGGAACACAAGAAATTACACCAAGGGAATCCAGAACCAAGCCTGCCTGGTTAGGAAGCCACTGGGGACACACAGCAAACACTGGCCTCAGCTGTGGGCTTCGTGCCACTGCTTCAGCTCTGACACCTCCAGGATGATTCCAAATCTACCCACCTCGGAGTGGCTTACTCAGCATTCATAGCCTTACATAGGGTATGTCATTCTTACATAGAGGTGTGCCATTCTTACATAGGAGTATGTCATTCTTATATAGGGTATGTCATTCTTACATGGGGGTATGTCATTCTTATGTAGGGGTTCTGTCATTCTTACGAGGGGGTAGGTCATTTACCAAGCTTAAGGCATTGCCTGTTTGCTGGATAATTTCATATTTTCAACTTGGTGAGGTCATGGTGCCAAGATGTTTGGACACACACAGAAACGATGCTGTGAAGACATTTTTTAAAGGTATGGTTCACATCTCAATCAGTAGACTTTAAATAAAACCCATTACCCTCCATAAGGTGGGCAGGTTTCTTAATCAGTTGAAGCCTTGGAAGGAAAGATTGCTATTCCTGGGGAGGATGGGATTCAGTCTCCAGACTGTGCTCAGACTCCAGCTACCATGTCACCTCTTCCTGGACTCCATCCCATGAGATTGCTCTTCCATCCCGAGAGGCTGAAGAAACCCTCCTGTTCCTTGAAGAAAAAGGTAGGGAGCACCTGGATTTGAACCAGGGACCTCTTGATCTGCAGTCAAATGCTCTACCCCTGAGCTATACCCCCACCTGCTTATGTGTGTCTAATAAGTACTCTTAGCCTGGATGATTACCACCTGGCTGTCATTGACCTGACAGAAGCATTTGCTGATACTTTGTCATTATCTGCTTCTGCCTATGAGGCACCTCTGAATACCTAACTGCCACCTCCCCAGGAGCAACACCCTCCTGCCCTAATTCCCAGCTAAGACTGGGATTTTACATCCTGGAGGTTTAAGGAGAGAACATCCTTCAGGACCACATAAAAGAGCCAAACTCAAAGGGTTGTCTGCCTAATAAACATTTAGAGGTAGATTGGGGCCTGGTTGGGCAACAGCAAACATCTCAGAACTCTGGGCAGGGGACCAGGTGATGATGTTTGTCTAACAAGAGCAGTAGACGATTCTGACTCACTGACAGTTGGAGCTCCTGAGTCTCCTGCTCCCTCCCCTGTATAGATACAAGGAAAATGACATTAGTGAAAATCACACCCAAACAAAACACCCAAATGTCCTGGGATGAGATAACCTTGGCTCCCTTAGCTCTTCTCTTCTTTCCCTCTTTCCCAGTTGTAGAATCCTTTGGTGTGTCAGACAGAGGAATCCCGGAGAAAGGATCCAACCCTCGGAAACGTGATGGCATAGGAAAGCGGTTGACAATACGTCAGTATGGAAGGAAGGGCCATCAGACAATAAAGTCTTGAACCAGAGACCGCTTGATTGAAGTCAAGGCTCACTTGTGAATTATATCCACCATCAGTTTTCACTGGTGGGATTTACACTATTTGTGTTGGCACAGTGTCATCAGGGAGTGGCTGTGCAGGTTTAGAGTGCTTATTAGACACCTATAAACAGGTGGGGGTATAGCTCAGGGGTAGAGCATTTGACTGCAGATCAAGAGGTCCCTGGTTCAAATCCAGGTGCCCCCTACCTTTTCCCTCATGCAAGATGAGTCTGTGTCCTTGGACTGAAGGCCAGTTCCTTACTGTAGGCTCTGTCCTGGGGAGGCTCATGCATCGATGTTTCTTTGTTCCTAACAGTAATCGGACTGGACTGACCTCCCTCCCAGTAATCAGACAGAGCTCACCTCAAACACCCTATCTTTCCCTGTAGACCTATCCCCAGATTCTAGGGTTGCTCCCTGCCCAGAATTCTGTGGCCTCCTCCTCCTAGTACACTCATCTTGTAAACCCCAGTTTAGAGCTGGAGTTGTGCTCTCTCTTTGCTTCCTGAAATCCTGCATTCTCAGATGTCCGCTTTATCCTGTTCTCTCTCCACTCACTCTCACTGACTTCACATTCTTGTTCTTAGGGACTTAATGGTGTTTTTCACTCATTGTCCACCTTCATGTTCTCCTTGTATAGTGCACTGGAAATGTTATTTATTCTTATTCTATGGAAACTGACAACCCACAACCAACCAACTAGACACTCCTCTTTCAGCCACGAGTTTGCACCTCTATTCCTCAGCGGCCCTTGCTTTTCTGAGTCTCTTTTTCTACTCTCTACACCCATTCTAGAGGCCCGATTAAATTGAAATCTCCTTCTCTCCTAAATCAGTACCTGATGGGTGCTGAGGGGCAAGTATGGGAACTCACAGCTAGTCAGTCACCCCCACAATCATGCTTCCCAACGAATCATCCCAAAGTCCTGCTGCATCAATGACATGCATACATTCTCATGGCCACCAAAGATCTGGACTGGGTGGGGCATGGATGACTCTGCCTCAAGCTGTGGGTTCCTCTGTGCTTGATTTCTTCCTGTGACTGGAATTCAAGCCTGTATCATGCACCTTCATTCCTGGGTTCTTGCTGGGAGACAAGCAGCTGGCAGGGGGACACTCTCATGGACACAGCAGGATATATGAGCAGTTTAGCATATGCTATGTCACATTGCCATCCCCTTGATCAAAGAACATCACCAAACAGAGCTCAGGAGAACAAATGTCTCCTCTCTGGAAAGATAGGAAAAGGAACATGGGAAGAATCGGGGTAGACAGCTTCAACTACCATGTTTTGCCCACCCCTCTTGTTCAGTTCTATATGGAAAATATATTCTCCTATACCCCAAGGGCCCAAAGGCTCATCCACTCAGAGCCAGAATCTTGTGATCTATGTTAAATCCTGGAGAGGCTTGCTTCTCTTGGTCCGGCAATATATGAACTTTAAAGGCAAGATTTCTGTGGCGGTTTGATTCAGGTGTCCCCCATAAACTTAATGTGTTCTGAAAGCTTGATCCCCAGCTGATGGCAACTTTGGAATTGAAACCTTGTTGGAGGTGTGTTGATGGGGCAGGCGTATGGGGGGTTATAGACAGCTCCACTTGCCAGAGTTTAGCACACCTTCCTGCTGCTGTTGGCCACCTGCTGAGGCAGAGGTGATGTTCACCCTCTGCTCATGCTGTCATTTTCCATGGCATCAAGGAGTCTCCCCTTGAGTCTGTAAGCCAAAATAAACCCTTTCCTCCACAAGCTGCTTTTGGTCAGGTTCTTTGTGCCAACCACAAGAAAGCTGAGTGCAGCAGTTAAACTGATACCAGAGAGCTGGATTCATCATTGCTGCTGGAACCCTGATTCTGTGGCTTTGGCCTTTTGAACCTGATTTACAGGAGGAATGTGAAAGGACTTGAAACCTTAGCCTAAGGAGAGTGTTCTGCCCTTCAAAATTGGCTTTATTCCCCCCTGGATTAACAAGTTGGTAGTCCATTCGGTACTATGGAGTATAACAAATGCAGGAAGAGAGGCTCATTGGATTTGCAACATAGTTTTGTTTTTTGGAAATGGCCATGGGCAGTGTGAAGCAGATGTGTTGGATTGCATGTGTGGAAGCCCAGTGGAGCCATGAGGATGAACTGTGAGTTGCAGTGGAGACCCAGTGAATGCCAGGACTGTGGGATGGCTGCCAAGGAAAGCTGCTGGCACTGGATGAAGCTATCCAGGACTGTGAGTAGCTGAGCTGGAGGGCCACAATTGGAACTCCAGAGACCCTTTACTAGTTATTATCAGACTTAGAGTTATAGAGTTTGATGTTGCCCTGTTTGTTTTAAATAGTGTATTGGTACAATCTGTCTTTGCTATGCCCAATGCCATCTTTTGCAGTATGACTATTTATTCCGTGCCATTATGGGTTTTGTTATTGTTGTTGTTATTTGGTATTACAGCTCAGTTAAAGACCTTAGATTATGAGGATGTTTGAACATCATTGAGATTGATATAAACTATGGAAACTTTTAAAGTTGACCTGAATGCATTGAGTTTTACATCATGGATGATTATCAGT
This sequence comes from Zapus hudsonius, assembly GCA_004024765.1. Lineage (NCBI taxonomy): Eukaryota > Metazoa > Chordata > Mammalia > Rodentia > Dipodidae > Zapus > Zapus hudsonius. Next base: position 19,475 of record PVHP010022775.1, read on the forward strand.
TTAGGGGAGGTACAGGGGTGGTTTGATTCATGTATTCCCCATAAACTTAATATTTTCTGAAAGCTTGATCCCTGCTGACAGTGGTTTTTGGAATTGGGACCTTGTTTGAGTTGTGTTGCTTAGGTGGGCTTATGGGTGTTATTGCCAGCTTCCCATTGCCACACCTTCCTGATGCTGTTTGCCACCTTCTGTTTGGAGGTGATGCCCACCCTCTGCTCATACCATCATTTTCCCTGCCATCATGAGGTTTCCCCCTCAAGTCTGTAAGCCAAATAAACCCTTTCCTCCACAAGCAGCTTTTGGTCAGGTTCTTTGTACCAACAATGAGGAAGCTGACTGCAATAATTTCTGTTTCTCTCATACTCCAAATACAAGGGAAATACAGGGACATACTTATTATAAAACATTACATTTGAAGGTTGTACAACATGGGTAGCATGCACACATGGTCACAGAAACTGGTTCATAGAAATTCAAATAATGGCAAAAGTAACACCTCTGTTACTTTTTCTTGCAGTGTAACTCCTTTCTATGTACCAGTTTCGTGATTTCCCAGCCTTTTCACAATCATATCACATAACAACCCATTCCAAAGCTCAACAACACAGAACAGAATGCATCCCAGGATTAGGGCTGTTCTGTGATTGGAATCTGGCTGTGACACTGGGAATGGCTTCCCTTCCATTTTTTTACGACCCTTGCAAGGTCCCCCTCTCTGAGAATATTCCTTTTCCATCCTCCTTTGCAATGTAGCTTCTGAAAAGGTCATCAGGAGACACGTGCTTTTGGATATCTGAGCAGTCTCCTCACTTTATTCCTACCTATAGAGTGTCAGAGGCCCAGAGATAGCCTTATGTTCCCAATGTTCTCAGTCCCTTTTATCTGTTTTGTTAATGTCTTTGTAAATACAGCCCTGTGGTAGGGAGTCTTGTCAGCTTGAAGAGATTATGAAAGGTTTAGAGGCTGATAAAGCCCAGCTCTTGGGTCTGTGATGTTGTTTCCAGAGATGATTATTAGATCATGAGGGTGCTGACCTAATCAATCAATTTTATAATACAATGGCATTACTTGGAAGTGATGAAAGGTTGGAGATGAGACCTAGGTCATTGAGGATATGTCCCTGGGCATTATATCTTGCCCTAGAACTTTCCTGAATTCCTCGTTTGCTGCTTCCTGAATACCCTTCCTGCCATGATCAATTGAAAACTTCTGAAACCTTGAACAAACAAAACTTTTCAGGGAGAGCTTAGCAATCGAGGATGCCACTTACACTGAGCTATACACACATTCTGTCCCAAGAAGGAAATGTGCAACTCTGCCTAACAACTCCCCTTTGGTAAGTTTCCTGTGTTCCAGTGAATAACCTTCACTCAGATTCATGCAAGCAACTCTAGTTGAACTCAGTGGGTCACAAAAAAAGATGTGAAAATAAGAGAGGGACCTATGGGGAAGATGTTCAACCCAAGTGGAAGAGGACAAAATAAAGCAATGTTGTGAATACATTAATTAACACATGTATCAAGTTGCCAAAAACAATCAGTTAAAAGTTTTGCTACAGACAATCTTAGGAAAAAGTGTGTCTTATGTTACCATAACCTGGGCTCAATAAAAAGTGGGGCACAGAGAGAGAGAGGGTCCCAATGGCAACCTGAACTATAATACCATTCATCAGTTAGATCTTTCTGCAAAAGACAAGGAAAAATATCTGAAATTCATTTTGTCCAGCCTTTGTAGAACTGTGCTAAGACTTCTCTCTCTACAAGGGAAATAAAGGAACAAGTGAGGAGACCTCAATAGTTTTCATGGCCCCTGTTGTAGTTAACATTCTTACTGTTGCAACAAGAACCCGACCAAAGCGGCTTGTGGAGGAATGGGTTTTTGAGGTTGAATTTACAGGTAATGGACTGCTGTGTTTGGCAGAGGGGAACCTCTAGTCAGAATAACATTGAGACATTAGCATTGTTTTGGACGACTTCTGTTATTCAGATCTACAGTGAAAGCAAAATGCAGAGGAGAAAGATAGGAACAATGTCTAGTTTAGCAAGAAAATACATGAGCACATTTAAATCACAGCAACCTATCCAGCTACAATTATTAAAGAGAATAACACCATTAAAGAGAAGGCTAATTCTCTGACTGGGAAAATAGGAAAGATTCCCTGAAGGCAAGCCACAACCCATGTAAGGCTCTAGCTCATGAGAATGCTTTTGAACAAGTCGGTCAGAAGGGAGAATGCATGCAGTGGTTACTACAACTGTGTCCCCAAAAAAAAAAATCCAAGCCTCATCACAAACTGGCAGAAGAACCAGGAATACAGTATTGAGGGTAGGTATAATGGCATCTTGTCCTAGAGCCCCTGATGCCAGAAAATGTATGGCAGGATCAAAATCTCTGAAAAGAGACTGAGGCCACTGCATGAAGCTGTGAGGGTGCACTCTAGGTTGTAATAGAGATTACAGGGTGTTGGAGATGCCAGGACCAGTGGAAATTTGCCAAGGAAAGCAACAGCCATGGGGTGGATCTGGCCTACAGAAGTGGCTGTGTACAGTACAGGAAACAGAGATGGAAAGACAGAGCTACACAAACCTTTTGGAGCCAAGATGGTTTCATCATGAGTCCAAGATACTGTATATGGTACAGAAGCATTTGTCATTTGCCCTTCTGAGGGTTTTGTATTGCTTTTGTCCAATCTTTCCTTGCTGTGCCCTACTTCTTCCCTGTTGGAATGGGAATATTTATTCTGGGCTATTAACATGGATCCAGGAACAAGGTAGTTTTCTCCTGGTAGGTAGTAAGCTAGGGATTGGCCCACAGAAACATGATGCCACCCCTGGGAGGACTAGAACACACACCTGATCCTGATCCTGTCCCATCCAAAATGGCTTCTGGCAACACGCTCCCAATCCCCACTCAGCAACAACAGCTTCCTGATTCTTCCTCAGTTTTTCAGGTTTACCCTCATTGGTGGGTCCTTTCTAAATCAATGTTTCTCTTTGGCCCAACAACCAATCATGCATATCCCTTCTTTCCTCACCTAAGTGTGGTGATGAGACTCATTCTAATTGGATGCCTGGTTCACATAACAGGACCTGAGCCACATGACTGAACTCTCCTACCCTCTCCTTTCTTTGCTTTTTCCCTGTGTAAGGGAATCTTCCATGTCTCTCTCCTTCTTCCCAGCCAAGCTGGGAATTTCTTTCGGATTGGGTGTTTTTCTGCTTTTCTTTCTCTCTTAACTCTCCTTAAGACAAATTTTGTAATTTACCCTTCCCATGAGTCTGTGTTCTCAAATCTTTGCTAACATAGATTAGAATCCAAGATTTAAGAGCTGCTGGTACAGACCACACAACATGGCATCATTTTGGCGACCACGAAGGGACTCTGTGTGACTAGGTAAATTTTGAATTTTTTGGTTTATGATCACATGGCCCCATTCTAGTTTTTTAGGCTTGGAACAGCAAAAGATAAGCTCAAAAGAATCTAACATGGGTGCCCTGAAACCTAACTCACATAGGCTGCCCTGGGGAGAAGGTTAAATGCTAATTCCCTTTTGCCATCTTTTGCATGTTTGAGCTGAAACAATTTGATAAACACAGTTTTGGTGGGGTGGCTATATTAAGAAAAGTTGGGCTGAGGGAGCTGACTCAGTGGGTAAAGGTACTTCATTGCAAAGTCTGCTGGCCCAGGTTTGATTTCACAGCACTCACATAAACCCAGATCACAAAGTGGCACATGCATCTGGAGTTCATTTGCAGCAGCAGGATGCCCAGGCTCATCTTATTCTGTCTGTCTGTCTGTCTGTCTGTCTGTCTGTCTCTCTCTCTCTCTCTCTAATAAATAAATAAAGATCTTTTTAAATAAATAAAAAGCAATTTTCAAGATACTACAGAGTTACTATCTGTTGCCAGCAGCAACACCTACTGCTGTATGAACCTTCTGGCCAGAGGTCAGGATCCCAGTGGCCCTGAAAGCCGACACTGGCTGCCTGGTCTATGATTTTTATGGGAGAAAAACTATTCACAATAGGCTCTAATTTTTATAGATATTATAAGGGTTCTCTTTTCTAGGTTCAAAAGTGCTTAAGTCCACGGTCACAAATCTGATCTCAGGTACCACATACCTGCCTCTATAGATATGCAAATGACACTGTGATCTTGAGATATTAGCTACTTTTAAAACTGTCCCTATGAGCTGGTGGCCACACGACCTAGCCAATATGGTGATGGACATTTGACCTGGCAAAAATGGCCATGGTCACATGGCTTTAGCCCACATTTGGGTGGGACCTGATTTTTGCCCTGACCTGGCAATGAGGAAAGGGACCACTCAAAAGGGAGGCACCAGACTCCTCTTACCTCCTCATGTGCTGACCCCCTGCACACTGTCCAGGCCACTATTAACATGCAGTGCCACCTTAATACATATTAAGGCCATATTCATTCCTGTTTTGTCTTTCCAAGTTTTAAGTCTTAAGGGTTACTCAATGCTATATCTTCCAGAGAGTTCTGAAATACTCACATTGCTCTAGGTCTTAACATCCATTTATGTTTATTATTTGTTGTAGCCTATTTCCATGGTATAAAATTATGTTTAGGTTTACAATAAAAGATGCAATGAATGATGAAACCTCTATGTGTATACTGAGTAAATATGATAAGTTAAGTCTGGTTGTCATTTCCCTGGGATACTTTTTTAAAAAGACATTTATTTTAAAGTGCTTCTTGGTGATATAAAGGTAATAAGAAAGAAAACTATAAGTATCTATACTAAGAAATTTTGAGGGCTAGGGAGATGGCTCAGTAGTTAAGGCACTTGCCTAGAAGGATTTATGGCCCCAGGCTCAATTCCTCAGTACCCACATAAAGGCAGATGTACAAAGTAGTGTGTGCATCTGGAGTTTGTTTACAGTGGCAAGAAGCCCTGGTGTTCCATTATCTCTCTCATTCTCTCTATCTCTCTCCTTGCAAACAAACAAATAAAATATTTTTAAAAAAGAAATTTTTAGTGCAAAAATGCTGGATTAAATTAATTAGATGTTTAGTAAAGAATGGGTTTTTAAATGGTTCTAATTGAAAGCTTTAAAAAGATGTTTCATTAAGTTTTGTTTATGGTTCTCTGGAAACTTATACTGAGATAGAATACATAAATGGTAAACTCTAAGAGTGCTAGATGCTAAGTTGTTTGTAAAATGGGATGTTTGGTAAAGAAGGATTTTTTTATAGAGTGGTACATGGATTGTGAGGTAAAAGCACATGTAGGAGGTAGTTTAAACAAAAAATTTTTAGATATGGTATATGTGGTAGTTTTGAGTAAATGTCCCCCAATAGAATTTATTATAATTGTGAATTGTCTTCAGCCTTCTGGCTGGAGGAAGTGTCACTTTGGCCTGGCCTCCTGGAGTCATGACACCCTTTCTAAATTGGATGCAAAATACTAGGGATAGATATGCAAAAGAAAAGCCAAAACCCCAGTCTGGCAGTCCTGCCATTTTGTGAGTTACAGTGTGACAGTGCTTGCTTGCTTCTGGAGGGGCTGTCTCTGTCCCTGCTTGGATCTGGGAAAGGGAGCCAGCCTTTTTCCTTAATTTCCCCTGGATTTATTAGTTCAATAAATACTTTCCTCCCCAAAATTGTGCCTGGTTTGGAGATTCATCCCAGCAACGTGTGGCTGACTATGACAGTATACAAGAAAGAATGAATTCAAACTGTGGCAGGACTTTAAAAAGATATGTAAAAGCCAAAACACTCTTGATTAGGCTTCTTTCTACAGAGGTCTGATCTTCTTAGACACAGGCAAAGCCCTTTCACCTTGGTGTGTCACAAGGCTGTGAGTTCAGGTGTAGTTCTCATTCAGCTTTTCTTTTCTCCAGGTGAGACCAACACTACTTAACAGTTTTGCCCCAGAAAGTTCCTTCTTCAGTTCTCACGTCCCCAACCTTAACCATTGCTCAAATGTCTGTGCATCTAGGTGATGGGAAAGTTATACAAAGAATTGAGCTTGTTTTTTTAAATATTTTAAGTTTATTTGCAAGAAGAGAGAGAGGTAGAAAGAAGACAGCTGCTGCAGAGGAACTCCAGATGGGCCACTTTGTGCATCTGGCTTTACATGGCTACTGAGGAATCAAACTTGGGTTGTTAGGCTTTATAGGCAAGCACCTTAACCACTTAGCCATCTCTCCAGCCCCCAAATTGAGGTTTTTATTATGAAAGGGGGAAGAATGAAAACAATATTTGACTTGGAAAAATAATTGTGACCGATGCCTTGATTTAAATAAATACATAGATAACATTAGAAATTTTCATGTAGTGGGGGGAAAGGGTAAGGGATGTAAAATCCCGGGTCTGGTGGGATACTTATAGTCCTAGAGATGAGGAGGTGGAGACAGGAGGATCCTTTGATTCCCTAGATTCAATGAGAAAAACTTCTCGAAAAATAAGGTAGAGAACAATAGAAGAAACCAAATGTTGGCCTCTGACCTCTACACATACTGTCACCCACACAAATACTACATACACACCACTTGTATGGCAAGTTCCCAATAATTGAAATATTCCCTTTTAGAGGGGGAAGGTCCTAAGACTCAGGAAGCACGTAAAACCAGGAAAATTGAAACTTAAGAGTCACAAAGCCCCCTTTCCAAAATGATAGAAAAAAAAAAAAAACAATTGCTGGAGAGGAGACTTTCTTAAAATCCCTGCTGTCTGCAGGCCATGCAGTGAACTCCAGAGAAGCAGCCTCTGTGAGTATCGCCTGTGCTGTGGGGTGGGCTTTTCTGTGCTGCAGCTGCCTTTGTGTTGAAAATGCTCCTGTTAGGCTCCCTCACCCTTGCTGTAAGTGACCCCAATCAATTCATTTATTCACCAGGTTGGACTTTGGTGTTATTATTACCTTGTCTATTTTTGGTTCTCTATTTGTGGGTGAGTAGATATGCGTTCATGTTCCTACCCCCATCCCCAGGAAAAAAATTGAACATGACACATGAATACACCACATGCTCACAAAATTATTTTTTAAAAGTGTTAGAAAATTTAGTTTCAATGTGGCCAGTGTAGCTGTACTTAGTTGAGTGGGGTCTTTCAAGAGAGAGACTTGGCTCATAGGCAGTGGAAGGAATTAACCCATTCTCATGGGAGTGGTTTCATTGTGAGAGGGGGCTTGTCCCCCTTTTACTCTCTACTTTTCTGTTGGCTCTTCATCACGGGTGTACTTCCACCGTGCCATGGCGTAGCACCAAGGCCCTCACCAGAAGAAGCCCCTCCAAATCAGACTTCTCCAGCTCCCCAAATGTGATGAATATGTTTCTGCTCATTGGAAATTTCCTGGTGTGCAGCCCTCTATTCCAGCAGCACTAAGACCCCAGTCCCAGCCTCTCTCCTGAATCAAGTGTTAAATATCTCACTGCCTGCTCAAGGCTTTAAAATTTTGTTTATTTGCACTTGTGTGTTTTCAAGATGTCTTGACTGTTTAGCAGGCCTCTCAAACTTAATATATCCCAAAAACCACAGTAATACCCTTTCCAAAACATTTTCTTCAAGTCTTTCTCTTTTTCATTTAATTGTCTGCACTGGCCCTGGTTCAGCGGTTCCTTCGATACTGCAATCATTTAACTGTAACTCTGGCCTTCCAGTTATTTAGACTAGAACTTAGAGTTATGCATTTCTCATATATTTGCCTGTACCTCATACCCAATTCATTAACAAATTCAAAGAACTTCACATACAAGCTTTTGGAGAGTAAAATCCATCTCTCTCTCTCTCTCTCTCTCTCTCTCTCTCTCTCTCTCTCTCTCTCTCTCTCTCTCTCTCTCTCTCTTACTTCCTCCCTCTCCTACTTCCTTTCCAGCATTAGAAAAATTGACAGACCCTCATCTCATCCCAGTGTCCAAGGGAGACTGAATGCAGACTTCGTCTGTACCTGACACAGGTGTTTTTAAAGAGACACTGCTGTCCCCTCCCTACTTCTGAGGAGGTGACACTTTCCCACACATGACAAAACGTGCAAGCACAAATAAGCCCAGGTGGGAGGTAGACCAGAAGTCTACACAGGAGAAGACAGTTTTGACATCATCTCTGGTACACCCAATCAGACCTGGTCCTGTCTTCCTCCCAGGCTGATTTTATATCCTGTCACCCCAGCAGGAAAATCAAGGTGGAGTTCCAACACCAAGTTTAGGGAACTAAAACAGGGGGCACCTGGATTTGAACCAGGGACCTCTTGATCTGCAGTCAAATGCTCTACCCCTGAGCTATACCCCCACACCTACTAGTACCTCGTATAAACACCTTTTATCTTTGGAGCCACAGCACAGCCTCCACCCAATAAAACTATCTGCTATTCCTGTCAGACCAGGAGTGGAGCACACTGAGACCGAGGCTGTGGACACTGGGCAGGCAAACTCTTGGACTCCAGTCACTGTCTTTTCCTGGGGTTTGTTTCTCAAACTCACCCCTCAGCTATAATCGGTGAAGCAGGAAGGACAGGTGGACCTCTAC
>PVHP010022776.1:0-28002 GCA_004024765.1 Zapus hudsonius
TCTGGTTCGCCCGTGGCTTTTCAATTGTTTCTAATGTTTCATTTTCTACCATTTTTCTTACCTATTATGTACGTATCTCCTAAACTGCATTTCTATATCATGAGCTCTTTGAGTATTGGTTTAAAAGAGAATACATTCCATGCCCCCTAATATGGTAACTTTTAAACTATGAATACGTTTTTCCCTGTGTCTTTTGAATGAATGAATAACGTCAACTGCTTAACACTAAGGGTGAGTCAGTGGGTGACCAGCTATTGATGAGTTCATACTGATAGAGGGGAAGTAGGAAGTGTTGACATGGACTGACATAAACTTGTGGTCATGAAGACATTCAGTGACTTTCTCTGTCTCTGCAAGTTCTCCCTTGTGCAACCTGACTCAACGCCAACCTGACCTAACCTTTGCCATGCATTCTACTCTTCTCCCTGTTCCAAGTCCAGCAGTTTAGGAGAAGAGGGAAGGTTGAGTGGTCTCCAAGCTTAGAGACCATTTTTCTTTTTTATTTTTTTTTTATTTTTTTTTTAATACCATTTTTATTTTCTTAGTCGCACAAATACAGAATTTTGTGGGACTGAAGCAAGGAGCAACAGGCTGGACAGAAGGAAGCTAACTTACAACCTTACAGTTCCGTGTGCTTCACAAGTTTGCCTACTTACGAAAATGCTCCTATCTCATCTAGGACAGTAATTCTCATCATAGTGAGTCATTATTCTGAGTTTGGCCCCTTTTGGTCACTCAAGTGAGTTGAAAGAGAATCTAGATACAGGTAGATAGCCATAACTCTGGTTACATTTGAGCCCCACCTGCTTATGCATCCATTTATCCATCCATACATGCATCCATCCACAAAGTATTATGACATATCAACTTCATACTTTGGGCTTGATGCCCCAAATCCCAATTCTTAAAAGGCTGACAGTCAAAGACAGGAGATTAACAGGAGAGGAAGGATGTGGATCCAGCCCCATCACACGGAACGTGGAGGTCTGAGAACGTTCTTAGCAAGAACTTTCTGCATGCAGAATCACCCTCTCTAGACTTTGACTTATTTCTGTGAAAACCCCTCTTTGTCCCAACTATTCCCTATTCAAAACACATTTCCTTACTGTAATTGGTACCAGATTATATTTGACTATAGTGTATATATTCAGGTCAGTTAAGATACGGCTAAGATTTCAGATCATTTTGATTTTAGACAATGTCAGTTGAGTACTTACCACATAGCCAAGAACATTACCAAAGGATCCCATTAAAGCCTATCGGCAGATTGATTTCATAGTAAAAGTATTCTGACTGCTCATCTGCTAGATGAGTTAACTGAGAGTTAAAGATGTTCAGAAACTTGCCCAAGATCTCGATGGAATGGAGCCAGACTGCAAACTCTGCCTCTGACTCTATAGGCTGTATAACAGTACAAGCCTACTTCCCAATGTCTGCCCTGTGCATAGACTTTCCTGGTGAAGATTCCACTCCTCCCAAAACTTCTCAAACAATTATAGAGACAAATGTAATGGGAGAGTTATGTGGCAAGTCTCTACCTGAGTTGTTATGGTTTAGATATTAAGGATCCTGCAGAAGGCTCTGCTCGTGGAGCTGATCACGGAGGGGGGGGGTGCATCACAAGGACTCTGACCTTGTCAATGATAGATTTTAATCTGATGGCTTTATTGGAAGATGGTGGTAAACAGGTGTAGCCTAAGTGGAGGATACCTAGGGGTGAGCTCTGGAAAGGCTTATCTTGTCCCTGACTCTTTCCTACCTTATCTTCTTTCTGCTTCCTGGCTGCTATGAGGTGAGCACCTCTGTCCACTACACACTCTCTGCCATCATGTTTTACTTAGACCTGGAAACAATGGTGTCAGCTGAGCCTGGATTCAAACCTCTGAAGCTGAAAGAAAAAGAAATCATTCTTCCTTTGAATCATTACTCTCAAGAGGTATTTATTCTGTCAGTGACAAAAACTGACCAGCACATGCTTCAACCTGATTCTTGAAATTGCAAAACAAAAGAAGGAGGAGGAGGAGAAGGAAGAAGAGAAAAAGAAGAAGAAGGTGGAGAAGAAAGCAGGCAAGCAAGCAAGCAAGCAAGCAAGCAAGAAAGAAAGAAAGAAAGAGAAGAAGATGAGGTTCACTAAGGATTCTGATCCTGGAACCTGGGGCAGCTTCCAGTGTGCATGTAGAAGCCTGCCGCCTGGACAGAACTTAGAGAACTCCTTTCCCTGGGGGTGAGCCAGTTGATAATTTGTCCACTGGGTTCAGCTCCAGGTCCCCTCCTTCCAGAAGCCTTCCCAGGAGCCCTCCATGCAAGGTGTCTCTTCACCCAGTGACCTCCCCATCACGTCCAGCTCTCCAGAACATCTGAAATTTGAGCAGACAAGGTTAACCTTCTTGCTGTCTCTTGTATTTGTCCTGCACCCAGATTAAAGATATGCAAATAGCGAATCCCAAAACACTTCTCAAGACTAACCTGTATTGAAGACATTTTGTAACAATAGGCCCATTCTCAAAACACATAATTATATTCCTCACAGCTCTCTCCTTTAAACAGTTGCCTAAAATATGAACTAACCCCCCTTCCCAGGACTCCCTGTGGTTTCCATAAAACACTTGACAACGTTTCCATATACGTTTTTTTTGAAAACAGATGAATGGCACACAAAACGACTTGCAGTTATAATTTAAGACCCACATTTTGATCAGGCATAAGCACCGCTATTTTGAAATTAGAAAATTAAGTTGGGGTGCTGTGTGGCTTACACACACATACACACACACACACTTCATTTCAAAGGGTTTGTTTATTTCCTGAGCCTCACAAAGATGTCATTCTGTAAAGTACCCTGAAATATCACCTATGGCAAATTCCTGCCAGACTTGGATCTCAGAAATTCTGTCTCCCTCAAAAGCCAGTTAGAAAATCCGTGGGACATAATTAAATCAAAGTCGTTTGTTCCATTGCCCCGCAGACTCTCTTCAAAGCTTAGAGCCTCTCTGCATCAAACTCCCCAGCCAAACCATCTCGCCAGTCACTCGAGTCTGTTTACTCCGGCTGCCCTGCAGCTCTGGGGGCCTCCCAAGCTGCCTCTAGACCACAGCTCTCACCTCCATTGTTCTGAGTGTGTCCAGATGGCTTCAGCTTGTCCTCTGAGTTTCAGAGCCCTGCCAAAAAAGCCTGGCACATTTAGGACCATAGTTGTGATTTGATTGCTGGGAAACACAACTTGAGTTCTTTAGAATTATGGTATATGGTTATTATTATTACTTTATTATTATTAATTATTATTATTATTAGAAATAGGGATGGTTAGTTGGAATAGATCCTGAGAGAGAAATCTGAAGCCACTCTGGAAATGCCTGGATTGTTGTTGTATTGCCAGTAACTCCACCCTGAGCCCAAAGTTCCGCAGGGGTAAGAGCTGGTCTGTCTCGTTGCTGTTGTATCCCGTGTCTAGACATGGTGCTGAGACATCTCAGGTACTTCTCAAATGTTTGTAAAGTGACTGAGTGGTGACAGTGGGAACCTTTTCATAACCTGGCACTGTCACCACTGTGACATTTCTAGTCAATTTAATTTCTTTTCCCCACAAAACTGACTAACCGGATGACCCGACTGTCCAGGTATCTGACCCCAACCCTCAGCTTTGTCACTAGGGCTGGCATTTGTCCCATCTTTCCCAGAAGACCTAATGTCAAATTTCTGAGAGATGAATAGAAGAGTGGAATCTGTTTTCTGCTGAGAACTATTCTTTAGGTATTTCTGTGACAAAGCAAAAATATTTAAATAGCCGTGTGTCAACTTGTGGCTCCCCACCACCAGACAGCACTGGGGGTTTTACATCAACTGTCATACTTCCCAACACTGAGCCTGCAGATCACTGACTGGAGCTTTGTTCATCACAGACTTGCAGATAATCATGCCTCTGGTTAAGAAGGTTTCCAGTTCACCCTGTATATACGCCAAGCCAGAAGTTTCAGAGCCATATCCTTAGCACCTGTGGCAGGGCACATGTGCCCTCTGATTTCTGTCTGCCCTTTGGGAAAAGCATGGTGATGATGAGCCTCACTGTTTATAGTCCTGGCATTTCCCAGGCCCCATACCTCAAGCCCTTCATCTTGACCCTGTCATTCTGGGTGAGACTGGGGGTGGCAATAACCCTGTGATAGTGGTCTGAAGCACATTTCTCCAGGTGATTCTGGAAGGTCTGCTTTCTCAAACCACTCTCAACAGTGCTTCTGGTTGTGACATGACCCTCAAGTTGGTCACCATCCCTTGAGGAACTCCACATACCTCACCGATCCCAGCACATGCTGTGAGCTCCATACAAGGTCTTCCTTCCTACTGTGCCTGGAAGAATTATGCCTCCCAGTGAAGCCCCCCACCCGTGTCCACATTCATCACCTTGTTACTGCTGGTGAGCTGGATGCAGACGTATGCAGGGCAGGGCGTGGGCTTACTCATCCTGGCGCATCCTTACTCATCCTTGGCCCAGAACAGGCATTTATTAGCCCACACTTTGTGTTCACATTTCTCCAACTTGTCCTTCTTAAGTGGGTGAGTGCTCATGACAGATATTAGTGAGATGCCAGGCACTGAGACCAATGAGACGATCCCATGGAGAAGTGAAAGCAGCTTAGACACGGGTGAACAGCTTCAGATGTCTCCCGCTGGGGTTTGTTCCAGTTGAAATCTGCCTGTAGATCGTAATCAAAGCCCTACAGGGTTAGGTGGGGGCCCTCCAAGGGGTGATTTTAATGAACTCTGGATGTGCCCACTTCAAAATGTGCTAGAGCAGAGGGAGCCACATCTCCTGCCCTTCAGTGTACCCACAATCACTAGGCTCACCTCCATTAATCTCCGGGCACACCTCAGTGTTAAGCTCAGTGCTACCTGCACGTTTTACTGTCAGTAACTTCGGTTAGCTGATGAGCCTTGCATGCAAGGTGCCTTCCTTAGTGTTGCAGTCAACTTGGTCTGTTGTTGCACAAAAAGAACCCAACCAAAGAGGCTTGTGGAGGAATGGGTTTATTTGGATTACAGGAGACTCCATCCTGGCAGGGAAAATGATGGCATGAGCAGAGGGGTGGACATCACCTCCGCCACAGCACTGCAAACAGTGGCAGGAAGGTGTGCCAAATACTGGCAAGGGGAAGCTGGCTTGTAACTCCCATAAGCCCACCCGCAACAACACAGCTTCATCGAGGTTGTAAAACCCAAACTGCCATCAGCTGAGGATCGATCATTCAGAACACATTCATTTGTTTGTGGGGACACCTGAATCAAACCATGACACCTATTAACCTTGTCATTTCTCGGTGTGATGAGAACTTTCCCAAGAGTGGGGAAGATGAGGAGGCTAAGGGGATCTATAACTAATCCCCATGGTCACTGGGTCTTCAGCTAGTTTTCCAGGGTGCCTTGATTACTTCCCTCAGAGGTCATGGTCATCACAGGGAGAGAGACACAGACTTACCTCTTCTTTCTTGAGTCACAATGACAAGCTTCACTGGCTATCACACACTCACTAAGCATTTACTGAGGAGCATTTATTTGCCTGCTTTGTGCAAAGCACTGTTTCCAACACTCTGAGACAGAAATGAATGAACACAGTTCCTCCTCACAGCCACTCACAACCCAATGAGGATCCCTGACGCAGGGATTCAACAGCAGAGCCAGGAGGGAAATCGAGCAAAAACAGGCAAGGCTCTGTGCTCAGCAGATTTTTTTTATTCTAAGCTGTACCCTGTTTACTGCCTAAAAGAAAGAAGCAATTTAATATAAAAGAGATTTTAGATAACTCTGCTAAAATTATAAAGTCAGGCTGACAGAAGACTATGCCCCTAAGCTGACGTGACCCCATGTGACTTTTATAGCCTTGAGTATCCCAGAAGTCAAGGAACAAAGATGAAGCATAGGATGGGGACAATGCTGTTTCCACCTGTTTGTGTCCCAGCCTACCTGTAACTGCTCCCTGGGGGCTGAGACTGTGGCTTGAGACCTCCTGACCCTTGAACCAGGGAGAAATAAGTCCACTGAGTCCTGGAAGGAAGGAAACACTGGGAATAGAGCCAGAGCATGGGAGACCTCATACTCATATGTTGCACCTGGGGCCTGGTGCTGGTATCCCAGGTGGGAGTGAAGAATCTGGACACCTTCCTGCACTGGGCACTTTAACCTGCTCACCTTCACCTGCTCACAGGTGAACCACGGCTGAGATGCCAGGAAGGGCTGAGCACAGAGATACCCAGCAATGAACTTGAAACCTCAGCCTGGCTCGTAGCATGTGGGGTGTGGGGCTAGAGAGGTAGAGTGAGTGAGAAGAAGGTTGGCATTTCTACCTTGAAGCAGCCACAGGAATGCTGCCAACTCACTCACAGGTGACTTGTGGCTACTTCTCACAGATTGAGCTTACTCCCTTCTTAGATGGAGCTTTAGCTAGCTTTGGTTTTACCAAAGTCACTGGCTCTCAGATCCTATGAAGTAACTATTTCCTAATCTATTCTAGGTCAATAGTTAATAAAAGTTTAATACATTACACCACCAGAAAATAGAAATTAAAAACTCAAGTCCATATTATCACTTGAGTAGTTCACTAGTGTCAAATGTCTAAAAAAGTGTTCCTTTAAACTCCCATACTTATCTGAGTGCATTGGTAGGAAGCAGTTTGGAGATGGGCCTGGCCTCAGCCCACACTGAGTAGACCTGATCTAGGCCAGAGGAAGACAACATTTACGTACATTTCCTTTTTCCCAGGCAATTTTCCAACTAATGAACAGCTCATTCTGGAAAAAGATGTCAATCAACCTAGAAGCTACTCTATGCCTAAAGGCTTAAATAATTACCTACCCTCCACTCAGACCTCTGCTGGAGTGCTGAGTCACTACAGCCTCACTCCACGGGCAACAGTAGACCTCACCTCACCTCATCACCAAGAGAGACCTACCTGGAAGAAGTGAGTTGTTGCAGTGGGAGGCCAACCTTGAGGTTCCCAGCCTTCTGTCTCCTCTCTGCTTCCTCATCCCCTCAATGTGAGCAAGCAGCCTCGTGTGCCTGCCCCACAGCTAAGATCCACTCCCAGCACCATGCTTTAGCCACCGTATGGCCTCAAACTATGAGCTGAAATAGACCATTCCTCCCTTAGGTTGCTTCTTGTCAGGTATTAGGGTACATCAATGAGAAATGCAGATAGCATACTAATCATAGGAAAACCTTAAATACACACACACACACACACACACACACACACACACACACACACATGAGCGCATTTGGCTGACAGCCTCCCGCCTCCTCTAACCTGCCTGGTCCAGGATATAGATGTTTTTTGCAGGAGGATACCATACCCTGAAGCATCCCACCCATGACAGAAGAAAAGATTCCAGAGGATGGGGGCAGCGCTTGATTAGTATAACAAGAGATTGGTTGCCATGGAAACATGACAATCAGCCCTACCCCCATCTCCACTTTTGAAGACCCTTCAAGATGTCTTAAATTGCCCACACTGCCAGGAGCTCATGTGAGGATATGGCTTGTCTGTGTGACATGGTTGATGTTTAGAGAAGGCATTTCGTCTCCAAACAGCCAGGGTGGGTCTGTCCCTGAGAAAAACCCAAACTCCACATGGGTTCTGTAGAGTGAGCCTTTCTCCTAAGCCTGGAACAATCCTCTCTCTCCAGACAATGGTGGGCCCCATGATTCTGCTTTTAGCCAGCCTCATTTTACAAAGTGTGTGTGTGTGTGTGTGTGTGTGTGTGTGTGTGTGTGTGTGTGTGTGTGTTGTTTTGGACAGAGGGTATATTTTCTTATATAAAAGCATCTGAGAAATCACAGGTGTATGTGGCCCTGAATGATGTGGGCTCCTCCACCATAAGGGACATTTTTTTAGACTTGTCAGTCCCCACTGTAACCCAAGGGACCCCAGGATCTGGTTGTGTGGAGGCCCTGTTTCAGCTGAATGAGCAGACCACCTGTCCTGTGCTTCTTTCTCCAAGGCTGCTGCTTGAGAGACTCTGGCCCATGTAGTCCTTCGTCCCATGTTTCTGGAAGGAACGGTAGTCTCTATGTCACAGTTGGCCCTTTCTGCTTCATAGCCCCAGCCTGATACTGAACACACTTCCTGGGCTGCATTAGTTATGGAGCAATTGGAGCACTGAGGGATATAGAGTGTCTTTCTCAGGACTCCCTCTCCTGCCTCAAATGCTTTCTGGTGGGCTCAGAGCTAGGCACCGAGGAGTGTCAGGCCCACTTCTTCCTAGTACCTCTGACCATGCCCAGGGTGTGAGGAACCAGGAAGGCCTGCGTATCTCTTGGTGAGAGAAAAGAGGGAGGTCTTGTATGTTGCAGGTGTCAAGTTGGTCTTACATCATATAGAAGAGACTATGACTGACTGGGGCAGGGATGGGTTTCAGGGAGAGTTCTGATTCCTTTTTGTATTTTTTGTGGTCTGAATTTTTAAAAATATTTATTTATTTGAGACAGATGGACAGGTTTTGTGTGTGTGTGTGTGTGTGTGTGTGTGTGTGTGTGTGTGTGTGTGAGAGAGAGAGAGAGAGAGGGGGGGGTATATGGGTGCGCCTGGCCTCTTGCCACTGCAAATGAACTCCAGATTTATGCACCATTTTGTACATCCATCTTTCCGTGGGTTCTGGGGAATTGAACCTGGGTCGTCAGGCTTTGCAAGCAAGCACTTTAACTACTGAGCTATCTACCCAACCCTGAGATTTCTGATTCCTAAAATAATGGGCAAAATCAAGTGCACAAAGAACAGACTTGCATCTTTATTCGCACTGTTACTGCACAAGGTACACACAGTGTCCCACTGTAAAGAAGGGAAAAGTGAGGCTCAGAGAACCTAGTCTGTGTGCTCAAGCCACATAGCAGAAGGTTGAGAGCCCCAAACTGAGCTGTCTCATACCAACTCCAGATAGCACAGTCCTCCTAGGCCCTTCAGTGCCTCCTCCCAGCCCCTATCCTTTCAAACATTACTGCTGGCTGAGCCATTTCCCTAAATGGCTTGTAAGCAGATATGACACCCATAATAACTGTACCCTGGCCATCTCAGTCTCAGTGACCACAGAGGTGAAGTTACCACCCTGAGACTCCATGGTGAATTCCAGATCAGCTTGGGCTAGAGCAAAAACCTACCTACCTTTAAAAAAAAAATCCCGTTTTAGATTTACAAAATGTTTTTAAACAGAAGATCATTTTGACACATTTATGTTTGTTCTCTCCTGAAATCCCTTAAAAGTCAACAAAGTAAAAAGAAAGATATAAAGATATAAACCATCATAGGCAAAGAGAGGAAAATACAGCAGAGGAAAAAACAGCACTAGGGACTGGGGAGATGTCTCAGCAGTTTAAGGTGCTTGCTTGCAAGCCTGCTGGCACACGTTCGATCCTCCTCAGTGACCATGTAAAGCTGGACACAAAGAGGCACGTATGTCTGCAATCTGAAGACTCCTAGAGCAATGGAGGCCGAGCCAGAAGAATCCAGAAGCTCACAAGCAGCAGCGAAAAAAATGACTCCAAAAAAAATTAAAAATGGAAGAAGTAAAACCCTCTGAGATTGTCCTCTGATGTCCACATGTGAGCTGTGGTACACATGCAGCCTTTTATACACATATCACACATTCACATGTATGTATATTCATATGTAATAATAAATAGAGAGAAGGGGTCGCACACCAAGGATGACAAAGGTTCATAGAGAGAAGATATAGTCACCCCCCAAGACCCAGTGTCCAGAATGGAGTGTGTCTGACAGGGATGAAGCCTGCACTGAAGCTTCAGGTTTGGCTTCCTAATTCCTTCATCCAGCCAGCAGAAACTTGTCCAAAGAGTCTGGAGGCTTCCTCATCTCTTGAGAAGTGCAGCAGAGACATTCAGTCATGGGGACACCAAAGATAGTCACCCCATGGGTTGTGACAGGCCATGGTCTCATCAGAGTTGCTGGTGGGAAAGAAGACCTCATCATCTCGTGAGGCTTATGACAATCTTGAGGTGGTGAGGAGCGAGACCCTGGGGCAGGACACTCCTCAGCACAGGACTAGATCCCATACAAACACAGGACAAGGTGTGGGAGTGATTCCAGCCCCTCTGTTGCTGACCAGCTAAGTTGAGAACCATGACACACCCTTAGGTCTGGGTTTCTTCCTTCAATATGGGGATACTGCTCTTCTCATCTCCCAGGGCTGATGTGGGCTTTGGTCAAAGACCCCCCACTTTCTGTAGGTGTCTGCTTATTTTTACCTTGAACCGTCTCCACCCACTCACTGCCATCATTACAAGGCTTCTAGGTCCGACTGTGTCATTAACCAAAGACTTTGGCCTCTGACCTACTCACTTCCTCCACCCCCAGAAGCCTGGGATCATGCTGAAAGGCATCACTGTCTATGTGGTCTGGGCCGTCCACTCCCATGTCCTGCTCTGGGGGGCATCCCTCACTCATCACTGCTCCTATTCCAAAAATGTCCCCAAGTCCCACTCTGGCTCCTCCAACTCCCTGACTTCCAATGTCGGCATCACCTGTTTCTACAGCCACCTGCTCATGCACCTGTGATGATCCATCTTCTCTCTCTTCTCCAGGATATTAGCTCTGGTGTATCATCCAATAACTTCTTATTTCCA
Organism: Zapus hudsonius; assembly: GCA_004024765.1. NCBI lineage: Eukaryota > Metazoa > Chordata > Mammalia > Rodentia > Dipodidae > Zapus > Zapus hudsonius. The sequence continues at coordinate 10,624 of PVHP010022776.1, forward strand.
AGGCCTTAAATTCCTTTCTCTATCATCCCTTATTACCGCATTTGACAAAGCCCTACCCCTTCCTTTCTCTGCACCTGTACCTAAGCATCTGAGCACCACCATTCTGGAGAGGTGTATTAGTTATTTTTCTTGTCACTGTGACCTCTTACAAAGGGCAAGGGGATAGAACTCAGTGGTAGAGCACTTGCCCAGCATAGGAAATACACTGGGTTCAATCCACAGCACCACGAAAACAAATTTCAAAAGAAAAATGTGTTGGGTGTGGTGACCCACAGGAAGAATCTATTTCACTCATGGTTTGAAAGGATACAACCCATCATGGTGGGAGGTATGGTCGCAGGAGCTTGTGGACAGAACTGCTCAAGTCTCAGGGTAACAGGAAGCAGAGAGTGGACAGTGAGAAGCCAGGATATGAGTTTCAAGACCCCTCCTCTAGTGATCCACTTCTTCAGTCAGTGTGAGGAACCAGGAAGGCCTGTGTATCTCTTGGTGAGAGAAAAGAGGGATTTAGATTTACAAAATGTTTTTAAACAGAAGACCATTTTGACACATTTATGTTTGTTCTCTCCTGAAGTCCCTTAAAAGTCAACAAAGTAATAAGAAAGATATAAAGCTATAAACCCTCATGGGCAAAGAGAGGAAAATACAGCAGAGGAAAAAACAGCCCTGGGAACTAGGGAGACGTCTCAGCAATTTAAGGTGCTTGCTTGCGAGCCTGCTGGCACACGTTCGATCCTCCTCAGTGACCATGTAAAGCTGGACACAAAGAGGCACGTGCATCTGCAATCTCAAGACTCCTACAGCAATCTCCCCAAAACAATGTCACCAGCAGGGAACCAAGTGTTCAAACACACGAGTCTATAGAGGGTCCTTGACATTCAAACTGCAACGTATGGAATGAGAGAATGGATGGAATATCTGTCTATAATGTCCTGATCTCCGGCCATTTCATATGTTTTTAATTCTTCCTCAAATTCCCTTGGTTCCTCCGGTCTTCTTTGTCACACTTTCCATAATTATTCGAAGCTGCTTGCATTTTCCATTTGCCTTCACTCTCATTCCCAGTCCTCAGCAGAGGTCCTTGCTTCCGACTGTCAGATTAGAAAGACAGGAAGTCCCTGGGCTTCCAATGCCAGGTCAGTGCACTGGGGACGCCACTCCTATGGAAGTTCTTCCTGGCCGTGCTTCTCCCACCCTGAGTGATCCTCCCTTCCCAGAAATGTTACGGTGGTGTTCAGACCTTCTATCCATGGAGTTATGTCTATGTCTTAAACATGCCAATGAAAGAGAGAGAGAGAGGAGGAGGAGGAGGAATGGAAGGAGGAATAAGAGAAAGACTAAGATAACTACGAGGGGGAGGGTAGAGAGAAAGAAGGAAGGGGAAGAAGGAACCCTTCACTGGAGCCCTGCTGTAACCTTTCCTTTTCCTCACAGCCTAGCTTCTCAAAATGGCTCCTTATATGTACGATACTGCCTTCATCTCTTGGATGGTGATTGAGGTTCATTTTGTTTTTGTGAAATGGGGCTTTGACTCCATAGCCCTGACTGGCCTGGAACTCACTCCGGCTGCCCTTGTAGCAGTCCTCCTGCCTCTGCCTTCCAAGTGCTGGAATGAAAGGCATGCACCACCATACCCAGCTGTCTCCATCTCTACCATCTGTCTTTGTTTGTTTGGCTGCTTGCCATACCCATAGCCAGGGTGGCTTGTTAACAACAAAGTCCCCCAGTTCTAAAGGCTGAAAGGTCAAGATCAACATACTGGCAGATTTTGACTGGTGAGTATCTGTTTTCTGATTCCTTCTATTGTAGCCTCGTGGGATGGAAAGGCCAGAAGAGTAACCTGAGCTTCTACTAGAAGGGCACAATCCCATTCGTAAGGGTCTGTCCTTTTGACTTAATCACCTACCAAAGGCAGCTCCTCCAAAGGTTATGTTGGGGGTGAATTCTGGGGAGACATGAACATTCGTGTTCACCCCATCCCTGTCTGGGATGGCCCATGTCTACAGCTCCCATGATAACCTGGATGGCCCGCATGTCTGCATTCTCATCCCACTCTCATCACCTTGCAGTAGCGCCTGCCATTTCTTACCATCCCCTTCACATGGGGACAACTGCTGGCTTCCCCAGCCTCTCTAACCTTTCCTTTGTGGTCTCCACGATAGACTGATCCCGCACAGCTGGTCCATTCAGACTCGGGCTTCTGGCCCTCTTATTACTTACCTGCTTTCTGACTCAGTCCAGGAAGGCCTGTGGCATTAGTTACAAATGGGAAAAAGGCATAAATCTTTACCAGGTCTATAATGCATCTGCAATGTGTCATCGCCCCTGGAATGGTGCCTAGCTCCCAGTGGGCATTCATTTTCTGCATCTGGAAACCTACCTTGCTCAGTCTTGTGGGTGCAGTTTATTACTGGAAGCTCTGCTGTCTAAGCCAGGATAATCAGAGTAGAGCAGAATCACATACACCCACATGTGCAGGGTATAAAAGGGGTCTCAGCTTCAAGGCTTCAGTGTGTGCAGAGAAAGTCCTAGAATGAAAAATGGAGCAGAATTCTTTGATGGGGACTCCTGCTGGTTCCTGGAGTCTGGCAGCCTCAGTCTGTCTGCCTTAGGAACACAACTTGGGCAGAAAAGGGGTGGCTGGGGTACAGAGACTCCTGCCACCCTAACATTCCAGGATTCAGCCAGGAAGAGGAATGTTCCTGTTCAGGGAGGACCATGACTTGTCCAATGTCTCAGAGCCAACAAGCAGATGGCACTAATCATACAGAAGCCATGTCTTTTGATTCCTACCCAGAACACCATAGGAAACTGGGAGATGATGAAGACATGCCCAGTATCCCCAAGGATCTCATAGTCTCATCATTAGGAAGTGTGTGGGGAGAGCTAACTCCACTGGGAAAGCAGCAAGAAACAGAGCAAACACAAGGTATACGTGGCTGATTGCCTGGGTTTGAGCCTTACACCATTAGCAGAACAATCCCAGGAGCACAGCCAAGTAATTTAGCCTCCCCAAGCCTCACCTCACCATTTCTACAATAGGGGGATAGTGAATGCAGAGTCACTAGCATCAGAACCCAGCTGGATGCTGCCAGTGCTCCTGGGTAGGTCAGCATCACTGTTAAAGGACAGCCCCAGGCAAGGAGAAAGCCCTAAAATCCATGCAGAAATGGGTCCTGCATGAACATGCCACTCCTTAAGCCTGGGGAAGGGGAGGAGGCTGGGGCTGGGAGAAGGCCTCACAGAGAAAGGAGTGCTCTATTTGGGGGCTGCAGGTAGGACCCACAGAAGTCCTGGAGGTAAGAGGGCACCCTTGAGTAATAGAAGTCAGCTGGGCCATCTATAAAATGCTTAGGAGTTCATAGGATTTTACCTTTCTCATCTCAAATCCTGACTCCATCAGCCTAGCATTCCTATTTTACAGAGGAAGGCCGGGGTTCAGGGAGGTCACATAAGAAGGATGTGGCCAGATGTGGTGGTGCATGTCTTTAATCCCAGCACTTGGGAGGCAGAGGTAGGAGGATCACAGCAAGTCTGAAGCCACTCTGGGACTACATGACTGACTACATGACGAATTCTAGGTCAGCTTGGGCTAAGAGTGAAGCCCTACCTCAAAAAGAAAGAGAGAGAGAAAGAAAAAAGAAAGAAGGAAGGAAGGAAAGATGGAAGAAAGAGGAAGAGGAGGGGAGGAGGAGAAGGACCAAGAAGAAGAGGAGGAGGAGGAAGAAGGAGGAGGAGAAGAAGAAGGATCAGTTCATACCACACATACTTGGCCTTTTGTTGCTAAAGCCTCTCTCCTTCAGGAAAAGGCTGGAGAGATGAAGGGTCAAAGGACCCTTCAATGGACAAATCCAAAGACGGTCCTTCCACCCCAGATAAAGGTAGAGAAAAACAAAATCATTCTTCCCCCATTTATTTCTTCCACAGGCAAAGAGGGGTGGAATTAGGAGCTCGAGCTTTTGGAACAATTGGATGGATTTTGCCACCTGCAGGGTGCATAGAAGGAGAGGGGCCCCTGGGGATCCAGACCACCCTCAAGATGTGGGCACTGCTTTACACACAGACAAGTACATCTGCTGAGCACCTAGCAGCTGGTGGGCCCTGAGGGAGGCACAGCCTTGAGGAACCAGAGGATGAGGGGAGACTTAGAGAGGAGGGGGTTCCAAGCATGGCCTCCAGAGCCACAGTATCTCCACTACTCCCAAAGGCTGGGTAGTGCCAGCTGGCAGCCCAGGGCAATGGAACAGGAGGCCAAGGAAGAAGGAAGCTTAGGAAACAGCAAGGATGGAGCTTCCAAATGAGGGGCCTTGAAGGACTAAAAACTTGCAGGGAAGGAAGGGATTTTCTGAAAGGAGAAAGGCAATAAAATAAAGATCCAAGCAGAAGTTGGTCAAGCAAACAGTGGGAAGGGCATCCTCTCCGGGGTCACCTGTCTGGCCCTCCACCTCCCCATCTGCGAAATGAGAATTTAAAAAGCATTCTCCTGGTGAAGGCTGAGAATTAAATACAATGACTATGATCATATCTCTTGAAGAACAAACTATGAAAGAAACATGAGCAGCCATTTCACTACAATATTACACCAGTAGGCATAATAAGTTACATTCATGTCCATGGGTAAAATAAGAGGGAAGCTGGTGGAGGACCTGGGTGTGAGAAGAAAGGCAAGAGCCAGTCCAGAGGACTGGCAGCCGGGAGAGGGGCTCTCTGTGTGTCCAGGAAAGTTCATCACAAAGGGAACTTGAGCTAGACCCTGGGATTCCCTGGTCAATCCAGTGATGTCCTCAGACCTCAGGCTTTTAGGTCAGAGCCTGGGGAGCTAGTAGGGAAAGGGCCAGACACATGCTTTGAGCCCTGTTCCTTCAGCTCTGAGTCACCTTGAACCCTGTGCGCCTTCATTTTTTCATGCATACATAACAATTGGATGGGTGCTGGTTCTTGTGATCGGTGTGGATGTGTGAGCAATGGTTGGTCCCCAGGTAGGGTTTTCCGATAGAATTGACTTCCCTAGGACTCTTCTCTGCTTCCTGTGGGGATCTGGACAAGACTAAGGCTCATGACACACCGTTCCAAGGACCCTGTCCACAGGCACTTGGAGATGTGGGTCCTTCGTTCTGCTCAGTCCAATTTAGTCTGTCCACTCCACTCAGCTCTGGCCCTTGCCTGCCCCTAAGTGACCTGGAAGCCTGCAGGCTGCTGTGGGCATCTGCTGCCACCTACAGGCCCCACATGGCACTGCCGTCCCTGTCCAGCTCTGAGGGGGCATTGCCCCAGGTTCATCTGCTTTAGAAGAAAGCCATGGTCTCCCACCTGCTGAATGGATGGAGTACATTACAGATAACAGTGGTCTTTACGTCTCCAGTATCCATTCTGGAGGAGGTGCCAGTACGTGACTGTGGAATGACCCATCAACACATTGCCCATCAAAATTAGACTAGAAAAAGTTGGCCCAGGATGACTTACTGTCAGTGTGGGTAACTCACAAAGGCTTGCTGGCTCCCTCCTGCGTGGTTCTCAGGGCTTGGGCTATTTTAGGAGCAACTGTACTGGAAGCTGTGTTGACTCTATAGACTCTACCACTCTTGTGGGGAGGAGGAAACGAATCCTGGACTCTGCTTCGAATTCATTTAGGATCATCCGCAGGAAATCTCCCAGGTGGGAAAAGCCTGAGGTTAGTGAGGGCTGGTTGGAATCAGGGGCCATTTTACTGACGCTCTTTGCATTCGCTAGTTTTCCATTGCTGTGATAAAATACCGGACAGAATTGACTTAAAGAGGAAAGGTTTATTCTCTTCATGACTTCAGGGGGTTCAGAGTGCATCATGGCTGGGCAGTGTGGTGGAGCAGCGCAGTTCACATCATGGTGGGCCGAATGTTGATGGATTTGTTTCTTCATTTTACCAATTAATTTCATTTTTCTCAATATCAATTTTCACATTTTGCTTCTGACAATACTCTGCACATAGATGCAGATTTTTTTTTTCTTTTTCCCTGTTTCACTCTGTGCAGGCCCTCCAGCCACCGGATGGTCCAGGCACACTCAGGATGGGTCTTCTCTCAGTTCATCTTCTCTGGTAGGATCTGCACAGACATGCCCGCAGGTGTGCCTCGATCTCAGTCAGATTGACAGTGAAGATGAGCCATTGCACTTTCTGTTGACATCTTCCTCACAATCCTCACCACTCCTTGAACTTGGATGCCTGCCTTGGACCATCCTCCACCTTCATTCTTGGGTCTAGAACTTTCTTTGCTTTCTAAATCCTCACTTTCCACACTGCATTTAGCTGAGGTGTATGCAAGCAAGTCCATTTTGCAGCCAGAAAGCCTGAGGCACAGCGGGAAGGAAGGATGTCAGGGTCAGTGAGAAGCAAAGTTCACTTGAGACTCATCCCAGGCTTCAAACCCAGTGTCACTGCTGGATGAAAAGGGGGATGTGGGGCTGGAGAGATGGCTTAGTGGTGAGGCACTTGCCTGCAGAGCCTAACAACCGGAGTTTGATTCCCCAGTACCCACATAAAGCCAGATGCACTAAGGGCCACATGCACCTGGAGTCCATTTGCAGTGGCTGGAGGCCCTGGCATGCCCATTCTCTCTGTCTGTTTCTCTTCTATCTCTCTCTCTCTGCTTTCAAATAGATAAATAGATAATAAATAAATAAATATGCAGTGAGCCAGGACAAAAGATGGCGCCCACCTCCCTGCAGCTAAGTGGTAAACAACTCCATATTAGGCAATGCTTTGGTGAGAGACGCGCCTCTGGCTTTGCGCATGCGCGGATTATGTATTGGTCCCTAGCCAATCCCGTGGCGCCTGGTGATGGCGAGCTGGCACCAGCCAATCATGGGGCCACCCGTGTCCCTGCTCCCTATATAAGCAACTGACTCCTAGTGCTCAGGGCCCCTCGCTTCCTGCTCTCCCTTCAATCAAAAGGCTCTCCAATAAAGTGTGATTTGAGAAGAATCCTCAGAGTGGTGGGTGGTTGTTCTTCCAGTCCTCGCTGGTCGAGGAGCAGTTTTGAAAGGGGTTTGTTGCCTCAGGTGGGGGTTCTGAAACCTGGCCCAGCACAACCTGACTCCTTACTGTGCAGTGTCCTCAATCGGCTGGCACCTTCCTAGTTCATGTTCAATGTCTATCCCACTGGGCCTCCTGTGTCCTGGGATGGATGCCATGGAGTAGTGCCCAGCCAGCCACCAAGTCCTGGCAGGAAAGAGAAACTCAGAGAGTCTGTACTGTCTAATCTCACCCCGAGAGACACGCTAGAGCTAGGCAAGACCCCAAAACCCAAACCTCTAGTGTGGTTCAGATATGAAGCTTTCCCCTTCAAGATCCTTGTGTTGAAAGTTTGGTCCCCTGCTAGCTGGACGATTGAGAGGCGGCTGATGACATGGTTAATCTTTTTTCTAAATATTTTATTTATTCATTTTCAAGCACAGAGAGAGAGAGAGAGAGAGAGAGTACACTAGGGCCACCACCTTGTGGGTCTGGCTTATGTGGGTCCTGGGGAATTGAACCCGGGGCCTTGGGCACTGGAGGCAAGTGCCTTACCCGCTGAGCCATCTCTCCAGACCATACACGGTTAATTTTTGATGAGTTTATATTGACTGTGCTATTAGGAGGTAGCACCTGGTTAGAGGAAGGAGGTTACAGATGTATATCTTTTTCCTGCCTTCTCTCCCTTCTCTCTCTCTCTCTCTTCTCTCTCTCCCTCCCCCTCCATCATGCCCTCTCTGCCATGATGTTCTGCCTCACCTCAAACCCAAAGCAAAGGAGCCAGCCATGGACTGAAACTTCTGAAACTTCGAGCAAAAACAGATTCTTCCTGAGATAGCTTCATACAATGAAAACATAAAAAAATCTGTGGGGTGGCCAGGCATGATGCCACATGCCTTTAATCCCAGCACTCAGGAGGCAGAGGCAGGAGGATTGCTATGAATTTGAGGTTAGCCTGAGACTACATAGTGAATTCCAGGTCAGCCTGGGCTACAGCGAGACCTTACCTCCAACACCTCTACCACCACAAAAACAAAACAAAACAAAAAAGCCTGTTGGGTATTTTGTGTTAACTCAATAAGAGTCTATACCATTCACTGATCAAATCAGGGTCAGTACCCTGACAGCCCTCAGGAGCTTTATGCTGTGGGCCTTTAACTCATTTTCAAGTTCTTTATAAAGTATAAGAAAAATGGCACTAGCTCTTTAAATTTTTGTAAGATTTGGCTGAGGTACCCTGTATGGCATATTCAATCTCATCACTCATTATTGGTTTGTTCTGATTTCCTATGCCCTTTATGTAGGTAACATACATCCAGAGATTATCTATTTCTTAGAGATTTTCCAACCTGTTGATACAGTTGCTCACGATATTCCCTGATGCTCTTTTGTAACTATGTGGTATGAGGTGTTATATCTGCTTATTCATCTCTGAGTTTTATTATTTAGGTCTCCTCTCTTTTTCTTGATTAGCTAAATACTTGTCAATTTTGTTTATATTTCAAAAAGAAAACCCACCTCTTTGTTTTGTTGAAAAAAACTTTTTTGTATTTTTAGTCTCTACTTCACTTACTTCGTGGCTGATCGTTGTTATTTCTTTTCAGTAATTTTGGATTTAGCATGCTTTCCTACTTCATTGAATGACTTTAGGTTGTTTACTTGAAATGTGTCTTTCTGTGCTCTGCTTCCCCCTCCTGTTTCTCTCGTGTGAGGGTTTACTGTATAAACTCCCCCTTAGGATTATTTTGGTGTATCTAAGAGGTTTTACTCTGCTGTGTTTCCATTCCTGTGTGTTTCAGAAAGTGTTATTTTTTTTCTTTTTTAACTTCCTTTTGATTTCTTCACTGACCCATCGGTTGTTCAAGAGCAGATTGTTTAATTTCCATGCACTGTATGATTTCTAAACCCTCCTTGCTAAATGCTAGCTTCATCCCACTGTGGTTAGAGGAGGTACATAATACAATATGGTTTTAATTTCTTTGAATTTGCTGAGACTTATTTTGTGACCCAACAGATGGCCCAGACTGGAAAATATTCCATGTGCTGATAGGAAAACATGTATTCTACAGCTGTGGATAAAATGCTCTATAAATGTCTATTTGGTCCATTAAATCCAAAGTGTAGTTTAATTCTAATGTTTCTAGATCAGTTTGCAAGTCTTGGTGATCTGTCCAAAATATAAAAATAGGGTTTGAAGTCTCTAATAATTCTTGTATTGCAATCTAATCCATCTAATTAGATGTAGTAGTGTGAGCCTAATATATTTTGCGTGCTCTGGCATCGGACCTGTGCACACTGGCAATTGTTTTATTTTCTCCTGGAATCAATTCTTTAATCATCATAGAGCCACCCCCTTCTTCTCTTTTTCAGAGTTTTGACTTATGATAATCATACTTGCTATTAGTTTTTTTTATGTGAAATATCTTTTTCCATTCCTTCACTTCCAGGTTCTGTATGCTTTCATTGGCATCGTGAGTTTCTTGAAAGCAGCCTACTGTTGCATCTTCTATTGATCCAGCCAATGTAAATCTTGTAATGGAGGGATTTAACCTACTTAAATTCAAGCTTACTTCTGACCTTTTGTTTTTTACTTTGTGTATCCTTTGTCTCTTTCATCTGCTTTGGTTGTTTGGTGGTTTCTGTAGGGATAAGCTTTGATTGTTTTCTCTATTTTATGAATCTACCCTTCTGGTGGATTTTACACTTTTGCATGCTTTTATTTTAGTGGTCATCTTTCAGCCTTTCTTGTAAGGCTGGTCTGGTGGTAAGAAATTCAAAGTTTCTGTTTGTGTTGGAAAGTCTTAATTTCTCGTTCATTTCTGAAGGGTAGATTTGGTGGGTAGAGTATTCTTGGTAGTCAGGAATTTTTCATCCGGGGCTTTGAATATGCTATCTCATGTGTGCTGTTAATTTAATGGAGGCATCCTGACATATGACTTGACACTTTCTTACTGCTGGTTTTAGAATATTTTCCTTGAGTTTGACAGAAATATACCCCAGAGAGAATTTTTTTTTAGTTAAATCAATTTGGAGTTCTTTCAGCTTCCAGATGTGTATGTCCATATCTTTCCCAAATTTCAGCTATTATTTTGTTGGATGGGTTTTATATGCCTTTTCCCTTCTTTTCTAGTTTGAGACACCCACAATGCAAGTTTTTGTTCATTTAATGATGTTCCGTAACTTCTTAAAGGCTTTATTCTTTTATCTTTTCTTATTTATTAAAAAAAACAACTTTTGCTCCATCTCTATAACTCTCCAGTGTTCAGAGACCACAGCAGAAGAAGTAGCAGAAAGAATGTAAGAGCTGAAAGATGGGGAGGAGTGCCTAGGAATGCCATCTTCCAGACACAAAGTGGTCATTGCATTCATGACGTCATAGTGGCCGCCATTGCCTTCATAAGACCCACATAATATTGGGTCCATCAACAAGACCTGGGTAATGAAAGAGGACTGTTGTAGTCAGATCCACATTTCTGGGATGGACTTCCAAACAGACACAGTTTATGGGAGGAAAGAATTTATTTCCAGCTTACAGATCTGGGAAGTTGCATCAATGGCAGAATAAGCTGGCTCCCTTTCATAGATCCAAGCAGAGAGAGAAAAACCACCAAACAGCCAGAAAAGACAAAAAGCAGCAAGTAAGACCTGTCAGCACTCAAAACTCTTCTCTCTACACCCTTGGGCTGAAATTCAGATCCACCCCCCAGTGACACCTCCTCCAACCAGCTTCTGGAGAATTAAGCAGGAAGATTAACCTTAATTAAAAGTGGGTGATCCCTTGCCACAAGGACTAATACAGACAGCCCACAAAGGAGGATATACAACTGATCAGGGATGGGGAGGGGGGGAATTGGGGAAGTCGGGATAACAACGCATGGTTTGCCCACTAAATAATGTAACTCATTATGGACAATAAATATTAAAAAAAAAGTGGGTGAGGCTATGGGGGACATACATTCACATTCAAACCACCGGAGGACCATTAAAAAAAAGACATCAAACTAGAAGAAGGAATAGTTGGGAAAAAGGGTTTGGTACAGGAGTGAACGAAGACGGGTGGCAGGAGGGGATTATGTAATTTTTAATAAAATAAAGTTTCAAAGACTTATCTTCAAGTTCAAAATATTTTTTATCTTCTTGTTGATCTAGTCTGTTCTTGCAGCTCTCAACTGTATTTTTATTTCACTTGGAGTTCTTCAGATCAAAGATTTTGGTCCAGTTCTTTTTACATGATATCTATTTTCACTAAATTTATAATTCAGATCAGGCACCATTTCCTTAATTCTGGTACTTTATATATTTTATGTCTTATTTCTCTTCTTCGGAATCATTGTTTGGAATTACTTATCAACATTTTATTGATTTCCTTTCTTTGGTGTTTGTTGTGAATGACCATGCTTTCATGCTTTCTTGGACCTCCTGTGTTCTGATATTGAAATCTACAAATTTTACAGGGTGATTTTTATTACAGAAGACTTCCCTCCTGCAGGTGTACATTGGAAGCTTTGATGGACAGACTGCTGACTTTGTTTCCAGATGGAAACTATAGTGTATTCTTTCTGTGGCTTCTTCAGCTACAATCATTGTCAGCCGTGTTTGTGGCATGTATTTGTTTGTGGCTCTGGGTACAACACATGTGGCTGTCAGTGCACAGCATCAAGTTCCTGACTGTTAATGAGAAAAATGCTATCCTCATCCTCGGGACTCTGGGCAGGGAAGGCATGGGGTCAAATGATCTGTCATTCCCTGAGGGCCATGCAAAGAAGAGGCGACTCTGATGGGCTTGGGTAGTTGGGGCACAACATCCTTCATAGCAAGGCTGTGATACCCACCAGTGTTCTAGGGACTTTCGGGGTCTTGGCATCTTTTCTTTTGCTACTTGGAAGGAAAACCTACTCAGAATCTGCCCTCCAATCCATAGTCAACTCCAGATCTCTGTAAAAACAAGAGCATAGATGTATGTTGTGTGTGGGGTGGGGAGAGGGTTTAAAAGGTACTCTTTCCCAAGCTGGAGTTAGAAAGATGGCAAAAACTGGAGGCAGAGGTCTTAAGGTAAGGAAATGAACCAGGGAAGTCTCAGAGGTAAAAATGGAGAGGAGTCTCTGGTATGTGACACACAAAAAAAGGAGCCATTGAGAAAAAGCCACCAATTGATAACTCAGAGGACAAGAATGGTGTTGGGAAGAGCCATTTTCGAGGAAGTGGGGGCAAAGTCAGATAGCAAGAATTGGAAAGGTGGAAGCAAGCTTCCTTAAGGAATTGAACAGAGAAGGAAATGTGGGTGGGAGCCAGGGAAGCAAGGGAAGTGAGGTGAGCATTTTTATGTCATCTGTATTCTGGGAAACCACATTGCACATACATGAGAAGCCTGGACACCAACCCGAGGCAGTCTGTAAGCCGGGGGAGGCACCTGACCCTTCATGGATAGGTGGATTCAGGGAAGTGACTTCACCTACTGGTAAGTTCTTTACCTGAAAGGTGAGAGCAATTAATACCTACCACCCCAATGCCAGGGCTGCTGAGGGTCACTGAAACGAACACTTCCTTTCTGCCATCTTCCTCTCTCTGCAGAAATTCCAAGTGAGGAAATGACATGGACTCATTACCTCCTGAGCACCAGACCCAGAATCCCAGATGCCTCCTCCTGAAACTTCCCTCCACTAGTCTAGGCTCCACGACATGCTAAGGTCCTCTGTCCCTCGGTCCTGTCTTCTCTAGCTCCCCTTCCCATTCCTCACCCCTCAGCCTCCTCAGAACCACCCCTGGCCTCTGTCCAAGGAAGGAGAACAGTTCATGTCTTGTTTGCGTCTCTCACTGTCTGTGTACCTGGCGCATTGCTGTGTCCTCCCAGGATCGGCACTTTGAGGAGTGGCTGGGCTACCCTAGAAAACCTCTGCTCGGGTTTGGCGAGAAGACATGTGTTCTGCTTGCTTCCTAAGGACATTCTGCCATCTGTCCCTCCTTCCTGTGTCTTAAGGTCTTCTGCCCCACCTGCATTCTTGCCTCGTCTTCCCTGTTGAAGTCACTGCACTCAGAGGTTGTGGGTCTTTGGGAACTTCTCACTTTCTCTTTAGGGTGCAGAGATATCCAGTCTGCAGCCAGGGATCACATGCATCCAAGCTATGTGGATAACATCATGCAAGGTCAAAAGGTTAGAAACCCCTGAAGGTTAGAAAATTCCACCTGCTGGGAGAAGAGATCACATTGGGAGACAAAAATACCCAGCGTCACCCAGAAAACTTCCACTTTATGAAAACACAATGGGCTCCTAGCAGATCACATGGGATGGCATCAGGACCCCTTAGCCCTGGAATGCAGTGCAGAAGGTGCCCTCTCTTCAAGTGGAGACACTTTCCGAGGCAAGCTGAAGGCTCATTGCTTGTTCTGCCCAAGATGGGTGTTGTAGTCAGCTTTCTAGTTGCTACACAGAAAGAACCCAAGCAAAAGTGGCTTGTGGAGGAATGAGTTTATTTGGCTTACAGACTTGAGGGGAGAATCCATCCTTGCAGGGAAAATGATGGCATGAGCAGACGGTGGACATCACCTCCACCATAGCACTGCAAACAATGGCAGGAAGGTGTGCCAAACACTGGCACAGGGGAAGCTGGCTTACAACCCCATAAGCCTGGCCCCAACAACACAGCTTTAGCGAGGTTGTAAAACCCAAACTGCCATCAGCTGAGGATCAATCATTCAGAACACATTCATTTGTTTGTGGGGACACCTGAATCAAACCATGACAATGGGAAACAGATAGCAGGGGCTGGGGAGGAGGGAGCATAGGAGAGGGAATGAAAAGCCCCTGAGCCACTGCTGGGGAGGGGACAGCACTGTCTCTCCTCCCCTCTCTGCCTTACCTCTTCTCTCCAAAGGCTCACTGGACCACCATCAGAGAACTCAGGAAAGATGTACAGCCTGGGGGTTGCCCGTCAGTCTTCTGTATGACAGGGACCTCCCCCAGGCTGTCTGAGGTTCTGCCACCTTGCAGTTCCAGGAGGCTGCATGGTGTGGGGGAGGGGAGAGAGACATCAGCATTTCCTCCAGCTAATTGAGGCTGGGCATGGAGGAGCAGGGATGGTACATGGAAGGTGAGGAGCACCATCCTGACCCAGGCCCCAAACCACCCAGAAACAGTAAGTCCCAAGTGAGGTGACTTCAGAACTTTTCTTCTGTTTACCTTTCACACTCTCCAGACATGTGGTTGGACTCCAGGGAGGGAGGACAGACACCGTGCTCAGCCCTGTTGGGCACAGCAGCCAGGACACAATCAGAGGGCTGTGCCTTAGAGGGGCCTTCCACACCCAAACGATATCCTTCAGCCTCTCCCCAAGAATGTTGTGAACTGTCCAGGTGCCTGCACTGATCTTCATCAGTTTGGATGTGGGGGACAGAGCCTGCGTGGTCACCAGTGCACACTGGGTACTATAGGTGAGGCAAGCTGAGATAATGGGACGGGTGGGGAGGTGCCAGTCAGTCCTCCTGGAGGCAGTAGGCAGGGCAGGCGGAGGTACTCGAAAGGAGCATGTCCTAATGCACAGATTTCATGCTAGACCCGTGGTTCCCCAGCTTGGTTACATATGTCACCTGTAGAATTTTAAACATCCCCAAATTGAGGTGACATCCCACACCTGTTAAACCAGAACCTTACAGGAGTGGCACCTGCAAACTCAAAAGTCCCCAGGCAAATGCAATGGACAGTCACATTCGCAGATCACTGTGTCCGTTTTCTGAGAAAATCCTCCCAGAAAGCCCCTGTCCTGTGTTCACATTCTCTTTACATATTCAGTAGACTTCAAGAAGTCCAACAGCTTATCTATGGTTGGAAGCCAAGGCTGACTATAGCTCTTGAAGGCAGACTGGTGCCTTGTGGTTTTCCCTGTGGCCAGCACAGTGTGGCTGTCTAGGAGGGGTGTAATTCATGGTAGGTCAAAATGGATTTCAGGTGTCAAGGGGAACAGGTTGCCTGAAGACAGTTGCTGGACTCCTCTGGCAAGGTGAAGAGACAATAGTTACAAGCTGATTAGTGGGACAGCCTCCTGCTGGGACAAGTTCCACAATGATGATCTATGTCTTCCTCTGAGCCTGGACATCCCACCACACAATGGATCCCAGCAGCAGCTGTACCCACAGGTTCTGCATAGAGTTTTATTTGCATGGCTTCATCCTGGCCTTGTGGGGCTCTCCGATGCCTGGGGTTGCTTCCTCAGAGCCCCTTAGAGCCCCTGTCCCTAGCCTCGTGTCTTCACTCGGGGACACTGGCTGGACAATTGCTTTGCCCTCCTGCCCCAGTTCTGCCATGCTGTGTGAAGACTTCATGTTTGAAATCCATTGCATCTGGCTTCACCGGAGCTGAGCGATCATGTGCAGACAGGAATGTGACACACACTGGCAAACCCCACGCACAGGTTCCTGCGTGCAGGGATGACGCCATCCGTTTGCTGTCAGCAAGGCTCTGGGGAACTTGTTTATACAACCCTTGGGTGGGAAATCTGCAGAGAGCCAGCCCTGAGCCTCCTCTACCCCTAAGGGATCTAGGCCGATGCTGTGGCGCTAGGTTGTGGCCTGGCTCACAGAAGCCAGCTCTGAGCTGGGAATCTACACAGCAGAGAGCTAGCCAGCCCTAGTTTGCGCATGCTCTAATGCGATCCTGGGCCCTGCTTCTCATCCGCTGGTCCCCAACTTCATCCGGCCAGTCTAAGGCGCTACCGCCTAAAGATCCCAATAGTAAATATGTAGGATAGCAGAAATTCAATTAATACTCTCATTTTACACGTGGGGAAAGCAGGGCTTGGAATCACTGGGGAATCTAGTGAAGATAACCCTGGAGCCCAGTTTGGCTTTCTGGGGACTTCAAACCTCAACACATGCATTTGGTTCTGACAAAGATACAGAGGACCACACACTGCTGTCCTCCATCCCATGAACTGTAGGGTCTCCTTGGGCTGAAGCCTATTCTCCAGTCTCACCCTTGGGCCATCTGCAAGGCACGTGTAGCTTGGGGAACAAGGAAGCAATATCTACCCACAACCGTCAAAGCTATGCCTTCACCTTGCTGTCCCTCCCCCCTTTGACCTGAAAGAGATGCATTAAGAGACTAGATCAGGCTCTCTGAACCTCACTAGCTCTAGGATTGGGTGGGATCCCAGGGCTTCCCTTGGGAGAAAAGAAGGGTCCCTCTGCAGCATCCCAGTGTAGAGAAAGCCAAGAGTATGAACCTGGATTGTCATACATGGCTGTTTACATTGATACTAAAATTAATTAAAATAGCATAAAATGCCACACTAGCCTCATCATAAGCACTGGTTATCCACATGCACATATGACCTAGTGGCTTAGGAAGTTGGAGAGGGAACCCTAGAGTACCATTCCTGAGACACTGGAGGTGTCACTGACCCCCTGGGCATTGCCACCATAACTGAACCCTGTTTCTCTGGCTTAAGCATTGCCAGGTGGGCTGCCAGCACCAGCAAACAGGCAGCTAACTCCACTGTGAAGTCCTGGGCCTCCCTGGTCCCCTCATTTCCTTCACCTCCCCTACCACCCCACCTCAGGGGCTAGCATGTGACTCTGAGAAGTGGGGGTTCTGGGCATGGTGGTGTCACTGCCCCCCTCCTTCTCTGCTCTTGTCTTGCCCTTTAACGTACTGTAGCAGTCCTTCTTGGGCACAGAGAAGGGATGTCTGTCCTGTGCTCCCACATAAGGGAGGACTAAGACAGCATCTTTCCAGTACTTTCTGCCTCATCCACCACCTACTTTGAAGTGATCTTGCTGGACCAGTCCATGGAATAGGGGGTTATGAATTGTACAAGCTGTAGCCCATTTTTTTCTTTGTGTGCTGTTGTTAAGGGGTGAGAGGCATTATCTCTGGATATTCTCCCCCACCATGGCTCTTACAATCTTTCCTTCTTCCACTCAGATCCCTGAATCATGGTGGGTGAGTTTTAGGTCTGCTTTATTGTTGAGATCTTAAGAATCTCTGGATTTCTGCTTTGGACTGTGTTGGGTATCCTCTGTGTCTGTCTCCAATTACCATTTCACAGGTTATCTGACTTTCTGTGGAGGTAGTTCTCTTGCTCATCTCCCACTTCCTAAAAGGTTTCCTTTGGGCCCTGTTGCAGTCAGCTTTCTAGTTGTTGCGAAGGAAGAACCCAAGCAAAAGCGGCTTGTGGAGGAATAGGTTTTTTTGGCTTACGGACTCGAGGGGAGACTCCATTCTGGCAGGGAAAACGATGACATGAGCAGAGGGCTGGACATCACCTCTGCCACAGCACTGCAAACAGCGGCAGGAAGGTGTGCCAAACACTGGCAAGGGGAAGCTGGCTTATAACCCCATAAGCCTGCCCCCAACAACACAGCTTCATCGAGGTTGTAAAACCCAAACTGCCATCAGC
>PVHP010022777.1:0-23240 GCA_004024765.1 Zapus hudsonius
GTAGAGTAGAGAAACTAGATAGCACAGTATTTACTCCTATGTGTAACTTTGCTTTATTAGCTAGTTAATCTACTCATGTAATGTAAAATCCTTATCTTTTCTAACTTATAGTTCTTGGTTTTCTGAAAAGAAATTTAATTTCAAAAGAGAAAAAGAATGACACTATATTTCTGGATAAAAATTAAAATATTTCTAATAACATGATGGTTGAAAATTAGCACTAAATGTTTACCTTGCTTTACATATGGAAAAATGATGATTCAATGTCAAAGTATTTACTAATAATTTTTACCTTATTTCCTGCTCTTTTGGACAGATACATAAACACCCAGCATAATCATTAACTTCATCAGTCTAATTACTTAGTTATTTTTGTGACTTTTAAGGTTTGGCTCATGCTTAATAAAGCACTGAACAGAATAGTGTTGGAAGTTTTCTGTGATACCTACGTCAAGAACCAACTTTGGAGAAGCAATTAATTTCTGCATATAAAATAGAAAATATGGATATTATTCCTAAATTAGCACCATGCAAGAATTCTTCTAGCATGCAATGATGTAATTGGCTAGTTTTGAAAGACTAGACTATTAAGATGATTAAAAATTCTAGTGTTCCCAAATTGTCATTGCTTGGACATAGCCATACCATCCTTTATTGGGGTGAAAAGTAGGTTGTTTTACCTAAAAGCTCTGCAACAAATCCTTAAGAGCCTGAGAGCTATATTTAATTAGGAATTCTAGTCTTAGGTCTTGTGATAGTTTGAATAGATGTCCCACAATAGAATTTATTATAATTGTGAATTGTTTCCAGCCTTCTGGCTGGAGGAGGTGTCACTTTGCCCTGACCTCCTGGGGTCTTGCCTTGAGGTATTTCTAAATTGGATGCAAAATACTAGAGATAGATATGCACAAGAAAAGCCAGAACCCCAGTCTAGCAGTTCTGCATTTTTGTGAGTTACATTGTGCTTGCTTGAGGTGCTGGTGGTGGGTTTTTGCCTCTGCTTGCTTCTGTAAAAGGGAGCCAGCCTTTTTCCTTAACTTCCCCTGGGTCTGTTACTTCAATAAATACTTTCCTCCCCAAAATTGTGCCTGGTTTGGAGATTCATCCCAGCAAAGTGTGTCTGACTACGGCAGGTCTCATAAATTTTGAAGGAATCTATGTTCTATAAAAGTCCATAGTATCAATTTGAAAGCTTGAAATACATGTTTTTTTTTCTTTCTCTATATATATGTGTGTGGGGGGGCATGTTTATATAGGTACACTTACACATGTGTGTATGTATGCATGTGGAGGCCAGAAGCTAATGCTAGGCATCTTCCATTGTCATCCTCCACCTTAATTTAAAAGATAGGCTCTCTTGTTGAAACCCAAACTCACTGATTCAACTAGACAAGCTATCCAGGAAGCCTAGGAGATTCTCCTGTCTCTGTCACCCCAAAGCTGGGTTTACAGGCATGTGATGCTGTGCCCAGCTTTTTCACGTGGGTACTGGGGATCCAAACTCATACTTGCATGTGAAGCTCTTTACCCACCGAGTTATTGCACTAAACCAAACCACACATTTCTATGTTTCTAAAGTATTTCTTTCTCCCACCATTCTTCCTTCTCGAGGTCCCAGACCTCTTCCAATAACCAGGATCCCATGCTAATCCCATCCACTGCTCCTTATCAGATGGTATAGTCATTCAACCAATAGTCTTGAGATTTAGTTTACTTGGTCCTTTGTGAAGAATTGAGGAGAAAATATAAAAGACATGGTTCTTGACAGCAAGGGGGCTATTGTATCGTGAAAATAACTCATGAGATAATTTTTTAAAAAGAACTTTTTATTAACTTTTTTTTTTTTTTTTGGTTTTTCGAAGTAGGGTCTCACTCTAGCCCAGGCTGACCTGGAATTCATTATGTAGTCTCAGGGTGGCCTTGACCTCACGGCGATCCTCCTACCTCTGCCTCCTCAGTGCTGGGATTAAAGGCGTGCTTCACCACACCTGGCTTTATTAACATTTTTTACACAAACATAATTCATTTTGATCATAATTCCTTCCCCATCCAATTACCTCATTTTGTCCCCTTCCCCTATCATCCTGCTTCCATCAAACCACTTCTTCTTTCCAACTGGTCCCTCTACTCTGATGTCTTTTATTTTTTCCTGTTCTCCATCATCCATGGTAGAGGTTGATGGGTCCAGTTTTGTGCAGGTGATGATAGTCACTGTGAGGTCACGAATGTAATGACTACTTTATGTCCTGAAGACAGCATTCTAAATCACTCCTCCAGTCCTTTGCTTCTTATATCCTTTCTGTCTCTTCTGCAAACATTCTCTGAGCCCAGGAAGGGGTGACAGAGATATCTCAGTTAGCACTGAACACTTTGTTAAATTCTGAATCTTCCTAGTAGTCATTGCCAACTGTGTAAAGGAATTTCTTTGAGGAAATGTGAGAGCAACAGTACTATGTGGGAATAAACATAGATATTTAGAGGCATTTTGATGGGAACAACACATACATTTAGCCAAACTACAGTGGTAGTTCCCATCATAGGAGCCTCTGACCTTTCCTGTTTTAGGCTTTTGACTAGGTTTTCATTGCCAGGCATACAGTGCCTCCTGTGGAGTGGGCCTCAACTTCAATGCCAATAGGCACATCTTGCAGAGTCCACTGCTGGGTAAGACCATTGGTATTTCCTCCCTAGAAGGCTGAATAGCACCTTTTAGCATTATGGCAACTATCCTGCAGGGATGCAGTTTTCAGCTCAGTGCCAGTTTAATGTCCCAGTGTCCTGTGACTGAAATATGTAGTGTTTTAAGCAATAGGGCCTTATCAGAAATTCATTATTAGGTAACCACCAACTGTATCCTATGCGAGATGTGTATAGGGTTCTCTAAAACATAGAGAGGAGGGCAACCAAAATCAGTCCGATAGGGACAGGGCACCGTAGGGAAAATAGGTGACATTGTATGTGAGTCTCAATATGAGGCAATGCTTCACAGAGAAAGGAAGAAGGCAGTCACTCTGGGTTATGGGAAGACATTTTTCAAAGTCATGGAGATAAGAGAGCACAAGCTGTTTGGGAAGCCACAGATGGGAGAATAAGCTTGGATGGAGGATTTCTATGAGGACGAAAGGTGACCAGAGATGGTATTGCAGATGAGGTGGGAACACAATAAACAGGGACATTTTAGGCCATTCTATTGGGTTTAGCTTTTATCTTCAAGATGATAAAACACACACCTATTTAGTGATTTTATGCATGGAGGTAATCAAATGGGGTTTATGCTTGATGAAGCATGATGTCTCTAGAAGTAATGAGAGAATGGTGAGAAGTGATTGTTATCTACTGGACAGAGTTAGCTGAAGCCAGAAAAAACTACTTAGAACTATTGCATTAGTTCTAATAACAAATTTTTAGAGCCTAAAGGGTAAAGTTATGCCTGTGATAGCTTTAAATAAAAGTTTATCAAATACATGAATTATATAAGCTTAGAGATGCAAGATTCTATGAATGAAGGAAACACAATTTAGATTTATTCTAGACTTTAAGAAGAATAGAGTGAGTCCACATGCTTCAACAAAGTTAGTGTTTTAATGAAGGATATTACTAATCATTACTCCACTAGGGTCTAAAACTGGGTATTATAAAAAAAAATGATGTATTTGAATGCATCTTTGTATTGATGAGTACATGTGCATGTTTGTGTGTATCTGTATCATTGTGTGTGTGTGTGTGTGTGTGTGTGTGTGTGTGTGTGTGTGTGTGTGTGTGTGAATACATCCTAACAGGTATGTGTATGTAGGTGGGGAGTGAGGGATAAGAAATTTAGTCAGCTAGAATGTGAGCCTAGGCAAGCTTTATATTAATTCTCAAAGTTCACAGACTAAGAAGGATTAAATCAATACAAGGTGACTCATAGCTAAATGAAGTTTTTCATCCATAAGGCATCTAATTGATAGCAAACACTGTGTTCACAAGTGAAGTCAAATGCACTAACAACATAATTACACCTATATTTGCTGTGAAACAGAGGTATACAGAAAGTTCACAGAAAGTATATGAGTCTAGAAGGCATTTTCACAAAATAAGTGCAGACAAAATTGTATGAGTAGTCCGCCATAAGCAGGTCCTTTGTTTACAGAGGGCTTACAAGAAATGAGTCCATTAACATCATACTTTAGTGGAACCCTCCTAAACATTATTCTTCATGTTTTTTGTAAAGGAATATCTAATTTTTGGGGAGCTAGAAGATTTCTCATTGGGTAAAAACACCTGTTATATAATCATGAGATCTTGAGTTCAAACCCCAGTAAAAAAGCTGTGTATGCTTGCAATGCCAGCACTGAGGGTCAGAGGTGGGAATGTCACTGAGGCTTGCTGATTAGCTTGTCTAACCAAAAAATGAGTTCATTGTGCAGAAAGGAACTCTGTCTCCTGGAAATAAGGAGGAAGAACAGTAGAGCAGGTTACCTGATGACTTCCGGCCTCTGTACAGGGCAGGTTGGTCTGCAGACACACGTCTCTATGACACACACACACACACACACACACACACACACAGTCACACAATATACATATTACAAAAAAAAAGAAGAAATATCTAATTTCATTTGTCTTTCCCCTGAAGGACTAGGAATTTGTTTGAGCTGAGTGGAACTGCTGATAAAGTAGATTTTAAAGACTTTGAAAACTTAGAAAAGAGATGGCTGAAGATGGAGAGATCTAAGTGTGATTTATAAAGGGAGACAAAAGGTAGAGCGGAAATTAAAATTCTTCCAGGTTGTGGTATATGATTTGAATGGAGTGCAATTTCCACGAACCAGAGGGGAAAATCAATACAACAAGAGTCTGAAATGTAAAGAAATGCTTACCCAGCATCCTCACCCTCTGTTACCCTGACCCTCTCCCTTTGAAGTTGAAAAAGTGATGGGAAGTCATGAAGGAACAGTGATTTCTCCCAGGAAAATGCTATGAGGATTAAGAGCTGCTTAGTAGTTAACACTAATAGATTGCTGTACATAAGAATTCAATATCCTCAGGCTTTGTAAATGAAGGGAAATTTTAATATTTAGCCTAAGGGATTTTTTTTCCAATCAAATTTTGAATTTTGGAACACGTGGAATTCAATATGCAAGGATTCAATAAAAGCACATGTCATTGCATTTTGAATATAATGAAGCAAAAAGGAACAATGTGTCCATGTTGGGAAGTCTTCCAATTTATATTTCATCAAAATTATATTACATTTGGCTGTGTTGCTACTTGCATTACTCTCTAAACATTGTATTACAAGACATTTCTCAAGTATAAGGTTTACTATAAAGTTCTTGTAGAGCTAAAATTTAAACTTGTGACATTTTGATTGCTAATTCTAGTATTTCCCTCTTTTTAATCCCTATAGCTTATGTAACTATAAAATAAGATCTAAAACTTTACATTATTACATAAATGATCTTGCTAATATAAGAGGAATCTTTAATTTTTCTGGACTATTTTAAGACCACTTGGAAAGAAGGTTTCCTGGAGTGCCTGACAGTTTTCTTCAGAACTACTGCTTTATAGCGAAAGTAGTAATTGTTAAGCCTTTCTGCATGAGGAATACATTTTTTTTTCCACATGTGCCCTGCCTGCATAGGTATATTTTAAGAAAGATTTCAAATTGGTTGCATAATTTCATCCTTTGCTCTGCCTGCGGTGCTGATAACATTGAAAAATAACCTGGTATGCTATTTGTACTCCCATTGTTAAGATTTTAGCACAAACTGCTAGTTTGTTAGAGATTATAGCTGCTAAAATGCTCTCCTGATTAATGTGCTAATTAATTAATGCAGCTGCTAAATTGCGATGCTGATTAAAATACACCACACAGAGAATACTGGAAAACTTCCCCAAGTTAGTCAATCATTCCAGGTGCATCGCAGCCCTAGAATGAAACTCATTTTAAGCAGATCTCACGCTGTTTATTGGTGCAACTGCAGATCTGTCGGTCAAGTCCCCACACTTCTTTCACATTAGTTGGCTTCCTGGTCAGAACTGCAATACGAAACAGAAGAACCAGGATAATCGTCTTTATTTTTTAATTTGTTTCCCCCTCTGACAGATTAATGTTCTCTGCCGATGGCTAGAGTGCAATGGGTAGTGAAATTTACAAAACCACTTTGTAATCTACATGAGAGATTGAGCTAAGCCTCAAATTCAGAGTCAGTTGCTTGGCTCAATGGAAGCATGAACAATTAAAAAATCCTCCCAAGCGATTCCCATCTTGGTGCTGATTCTCAGAGATAAGTTTATGCGTAAAAGGTATCAGTAGGCATTTTTCACACAGAAGACATTGGGTTAGGTAAAAACAAAAAGATAATATTTTTCTCTTACTGTTTTTTTTAAATTCACCTCTAATTTTGGGAAGAAAGAATACAGTTTAACAGTATAAACCTTTGTTAGGTAATCCATGAATAAGTACCAGGTCCATAAACAGTAGAGAACTTCAGAAATATTGATGAAGAATAAATAACTTTGATGTAACTATATTGTCTTCAATGAAGCAAAAACAGAGAAAGACTTTGGATGATGGAAGAGTTTAGATATTTAGATAGGACTGATATTTGCTTAGCATGGAGAAATAGAAACAGCTGTATAAGGGGCCAAGAGGGAAGAAAACTTGTGATGAGTCACAAGGAGGATTTTGAGAGGGAGACTCAATGCTAACAGGTTAACCCAGGCCAGCATGCAAAGGATTTGGATGTTGGACAGGGAGCAGGCAAACGGGCCACTGTGGACAAGGAGAGTAAATTGAGTATCAGTCTGTCTGCCGTAATACAACTGGATTGGTGAGAGAACACTGGAGAGGAACATACTAAGTCCAGGGATGCTATTTTTGCCACAGAAAACAGTTAATCCAAAATTTCAATTTGACAGAGAGGGTAGTCATTTTCTTATTGCCATGGCAAAATGCCTGGGAGAATCAACTCCATGCTGGCTCATGAGTTTCAAGATTTAGCCTAGGCTTGGCCTCAGTGTTTCTGGGCCTATGGTGAGGCAAAGTCTCATGGTAGCAAGGCCTGGTGAAGCAGAGCTACTCATTTCACGGTAGCCAGGAAGACAGAACAAGGAAGGAAGTGAGCTGGGGTCAAGCTCTTCCCTTCCAAGGCATGCTCAGTGGCCTGCTTCCCAAGCATGATCCCATCTGCTAACATTTCTCTCCAATAATGTCATCAGACTGTGGTTCCACCAATGGATTAATTATCGATGAGCTCAGAGCCCTTGCTGTTTTGAGTAGTTTTTGGATGCTGGGTCCTCAACTTGTGGCACTATTGGAAGGCTGTGGAGCATTAGTTGATTGTCTAGTGAAAGCAGCACATGAGGCACAGGCCTTGGAAGGGTACACTTTGGCCTGGTGCTGGCCTGGTTCTCTGCTTTGTGGCCTGGTGAAGATTGAGCCCCTTCTGCTGCCTCGCCTTCTCTGCCTAGATGCACTTAAATCTTTCTGATACCATCGGTCAAAATAATCCTTTCTTTCTATTCACATGAAAATGCATTTCATTATTTTTATTTGTAGTCAATAGAGAACCATATGGTCCTGTCTAATCTTTGGGGGGTTTGCCTAATTTATATAGAGAATTTCTGCTGAAATCACATTGTGCATACTTAGGTAGTGGCAGTCCTTGGTTCTAGAGCCAATGTGAATCGAATTGTGTCTCCGCAAAAAGCTATGTTTGAGTTCTAACTAACTCTTAAGATCTGTGACTGTGATTTTCTTTGTTAATGAGCTCTTTACTGAGGAGAGAAGCACAGAGAGATGTGATGATGGAGGTCAAGATCAAGGGATGCCAAAGATTGCCAGCAAATGATGGAAGCTGGGAGAGCTCAAGAGGAATTCTCCCCTGCAGGTTTCAGAGGAAATGTGATCCTGACAGCAGCTTGATGGCAGACTTCTAGACTCCGGAAGTATAAGACAATAACATTCTGTTTTTGGAAACTACCCAGCTTGTGGTACTTTGTTACAGCAGCTCTAGGAAACTACCACAGCCAAGTAATAAATCTAGAACTGTTTGATGAGCTGTGGTGACCATTTTTCTTATGTTATCCTCCATTATTAAAGTAGCACTACTTGATAGGTATTGGTATGTGTATATGTCTGTGCATATATGAACAAACACATTTATGGGAGGGGGAATGAGAGCCAGAAAAAGAATAAAAAAAGAAAGAAAGGAAGACAGGAAGGAAGGAAGAAAGAAGAAAGGAAGAAAGAAGAAAGAAGTAAAGAAGAAAGAAAGAAAGAAAGAAAGAAAGAAAGAAAGAAAGAAAGAAAGAAAGAAAACTTGAAAGACTGAGTACCAAAAATCACTGTGTGGTTTTAGTGCCAGTGCATAGAGACCTCAGAAAGCAGGCAGAAGGCGGTCCTGTGGCTTTTCCTTAGTTCTGAAGTTTGTAGGCTATTACAAATCATAAAGTAGGTAGGGCAAGGTCAAATTCATTGTGAGCATTGCTCAACCCTACCCCCTAAGGAGTGAGAAAATCAAACATAGTTACTAGGTCCTGTCTTCTATTTTTTCATTGCCAGACTTAGGAATGACACCTACTGTCTCTTCCATGGTGATTCAATGGCAACAAAATAGCCACTAGCCTAACAGTCAATATCCTGTCCAATTTTACTTCTTGACAAGTAAAGCACAGCTGTTGAAGGTTTAACCTGGGGTGTGTTATGGTCAAGAGGGAATTCTACCTGGTTGAGAAATTGACCCAGGTCATAGTCCAGAGGGCTTGGATTCTATAATTTTCTTTCTTACAATGTCTTGCTGTCAATTATCATAGCAATTGCGATGACATTATTTAAAATAGGGAACTTAATTTATACATGTGTTTTTATCACCCGAGATGCACTTGGGTGATTTATAAACTTAATTCAATAATCACCTATCGAGCACTCACTATAAGTTAAGAGGTCCCTTGCTGGGAGTGGGAATGTCAGCATAAATATGACATTAATCTTATTTCTCTTCTGCTGAATATGCCAATTTTTAGTGGTTCATGACTTAGAATCTGTTATTCTTCTGAACCTTCACTGCCTAATAGCAAGATTTACTCCTGGAAAATAATGTCTCAAAGTATGGAAATTTTATTTGTGGCTAGGGCTCCTGTATCAAGGAGTAACTGTAACTATTTCCCATTCATGTACTACTTCTGATAAGCACTTTCTTCTTTTGGCTATTTTTAAAGGAAGAGGGTAGACAGTTGTAGAACAGAACTGAGATAATACAAAATAAATCCTCAAGTTTTCTCTTATGATATCAAACTGAAAACTGCTTCCCAAGTAGAAAGTCTTCTCTGGTAGAAGTCCCCCTCCACTAGATGTTTGAGATTTAGCTCTTTTTGATATGGGCTCAAATGTCACCATCCAGCATCATTCTCTGGGCTCATATTTCTTGTCCCATGTCAACTTGAGAAGGATGAAGGGTGATGGTAATGGTTAGATGGGGAAGCACATGGTCAAAGGAAAGGGAAGGTCACCAGTAGATACAACATACTGCGTCAAGTGGTCTAGCAAAGATGTGAAGAATTGCTTCTGCGAATGTTGTCAAAGTTTCTTATATGAAAGCTAAGTTATTTAACCCTAAGGTCTGTGAGAGGTTCTGATAAGGGTGCAGAGGGAAAAGAGAATTTCTGATGATCTGGTATAAGCAGACTTATAGAAGAGGTATCGAGAGAAATTAATAGGAAGGGAGTCGTGTAGCAAGAGGAGGGACATGGGAATCTTTAGAAATTCAGGCCAGAACAAGTTTTCTTGTTTTTCTTTTTTTTTTTTGTAAATAAAAGCATTTTAAAACTTAATTCTTTTCCAACATTTTATAGTTAAAAGATAAAGTGAACTTTTAATAGTTTACCATACATATTAATTTTCTATCAAAAATGTAGCCCCTTACTGCTTGTATGGAGCCCACCACCCTCCCTTGTATGGGGTGATACACTGAAGGACACAGAATGGATAGTAAGGGAGCATCTACGAGGCTAGAAGGAAGGGGTTCAGCTGTCTCCTATGGAAAGTTAAAGCCACCAGGAAACTTCATCTCAGTTTTATATTTCATGCTTGTTGATTTTACTTATTATTAATAAATACATATTGTCAAAAAAGAAAGACTAAAATATGAAGGAATAATTTGCTTACTCATGTTTCTACCATCATAAAGAGATTTTTTAAAAAATGAGTTCTTCTATCTGAATTTTTTTCAGGGACCTAAATCACGCATACATATTTTACATTTGTACTCATAATACAAATATAGTTTGATATGCTGATTTTTGTTTTTATATCATGTATATTTCCCCATGTGTTACTTTTCTCATCTCTGACAGAAACATCTTAAGGGCAGCAAGGTTTGTTTTGCTGAACAGTGTCCGAAAGTTTACAGTCCACCATAGTGGGACGTGCATAGTGGAGCAGGTCTGTGGTGGTGGGCGTGTGTGGCAGAGCTCCTCACACAGTGACAGGACCAGGAGGCAAAGGTCATACAGGAAGTATCCAGGATAATATATACCTCCCAGTGGTCTACTTCCTCTGGCTACGTCTCATCTTCTAATGGTTCTACAACCTCCCAAATCAGTGTCATCACCTGGGGAGCAGGTGTTGAAGTGAGCTTTTTAGATTCAAACAACAATAGCCATTTTATATATAAAATAATTAAAAGATATTATTATGACTCCTTAGCAGTTCCATATTTGTATGGGCCTCTCAATAAGTGTTAAAATGTAAAACTGTGATCCTTTCCCTCCATCAGCTTTCAATCTAGATTGTCATGAAGATGATCCAAACATGAACTCAGAGGAAACCAAAGTCCATGTGTCTTTCTGCCTTGTGTCTATTATTTTCATAAATCAGAATTGCGTCTGAAATTTGATTAGACAACACTAAATCTGCTACAGTTGTGACTTTTATTTTGACACAGGTTACTTCTCTATGTTTTGAATATTTGGAGAATATATATATATATATATATATATATGCATGGAGAGAGAGAGGGAGAGAGAAAGAGAGAGATAAAGGAATAATATGGGGGAACATCTATATAGGCTTGATATATTTGACTATGGGTCATGGTCAAACTGAGGAAGGGTACTGTGTATGCTTTAGTAGTAGGGTATCCAAAAATCATTGTTGGTGTTGTCAGACGAGATCAGGCGAGTTCAGGGTGATATGGCCGTAGACTAACCCTTTAGTTAAACTCTAAAATGTTTTAGTTTACATGAAGCCCTATATGTTGGTTCTGATCATTGTATGTGTTTTTTTATAATTAATAATCAGTGTCTCATTCTACATGTTCTCAACTTGATCCAGATCTGACTGTTCCAAGGATCTGAATACAAGTGAAGCTGTAGATGCACAGGTTAGTCTAATTTGATTAACAGGGTGCTTGATGCTTGGAGTAGCTCAGAAGGGTCCTCTTTGGATGAGAAGGGAATAGTTATGGAACATTGCCACCTACAAATTTGCTCATGGCTTGACTGGGTTTACAGCTGAGCTTTGGGTCGACAAGCTCTTAAACATGATTTAGCAACAGTCCCAGAAGTCTCTCTGTAGGTTATGTACTAATTCAACCAGGACTTTCTGTTACTGAAAAGAATCTAAGCACCATTTTCCAAGGATACCCATGACATTCATGGATCAATAAAACAGGATACCTTAAAGGAAAAAAAAAAGTATTTTCAAAGCCACTAGATAATGTATTCTTTTTTTAAGATAATATATTCTTAATTTAAACTGTAGTCTCATTAGAATTATATCACATCATACAAGTTTTAATTTGTTTCTTTCTTACCTTCTGTGATATAATTTCCATCACAAGTATTTTAATGAGAAATCACTTTCTCAGGGTCATAAAATGTATTCGTCATCATTAGAACTTCTTTACAGGGCAAGGTCAGAGCTCCACGTGAGATAGCAGAGGATTTCCATTAAGATACCACTGGCCATGTGATCAAATAATTTTTTGGATTTTTAGCTTTGTGACTCCCATTAATTTTCAGGGAAGGAATGATATTCTTTTGGGCATAATAGGGTGAAACCTGTTTAGTTAATATTTGAATTCTAGTAGATTGATTTATTCTTAATAAATGTTTATATATTAAATGAATACAGATTAGAAAACTGAACCTTCTATTGACTAATTCTATCATGAAAAAAATGATTTTACTATCATGCATTTGCGTAAAGCTTTCTTCTTTCACTTCAAAGTACTTTTCTCATATAAACCTTCCAGAAAATGTGAAATGAACAGATCAAGTAACTTATTTTATTGTTATTTGGTCAGGAAAGGAATCTTGGAAATCTTTTGAGTGATTTTTTTCTTGTAAAATAAGCTAGTTCTTCAAAGTGTAAAGTTACGTAATAGCTTCATTTCTAACAGGGAATTGGTAGTAAACAGGCTAAAGTCAAAATCCAAGAAGCGTCTTGCCCACTAAATAATGTAACACATTATGGACAATAAATATATATTAAAAAAAAAAGAAAAAAAAAAAAAGAATGGAGAAGCTGGATCTTGGTGGCCACTGTCCTCTATCCAGACACCTGTGGAACAATGGAAGAGGTTCCTAGCAGAGTGGCTCATGGAGACACACATTTCTTTGTGTCCCATATGTCAGGCCCCTAGAAGAAGAAGTGCTCCATGTTCTGACTGGTAGGCACTGGCTCTGCACGCTTTTTCTGTTCCTCTGTTATCAATGTTGGTGGGACAGACTGTATCTTTGTTGCAAAAGGAAAACAGACAGGGAAACCCAGAAGCAGTCTCTTAAAGATTGATTGTACTTGATCAGATTAAGTTATGTCCTTATTTTATCTGTGAAAAGTAATCACACGGCCACACTGATGTCAGTGAGCGCAAGGATGAATCTCACTGCTGCCGCAGGGAGAGGGAGCTAATGAATCCAGATGCTAAAGTCTTCTGTAAATTTCTTGAAAATGGGAAATTGATTTTAACTACACTCAAATAAATGACATTTGACTTCTGCTTCGATATTTGATAGAATGACTGTGATATGACCAATGTTACTTATGAGCCCCAAACTGCTGAATTTAAAAGCAAACTTTCTAAGGCCATCAGAGAGTCTCAGAAGAAGCTGAGCTCTGTCAGTCTATGACCTTGGACGAGAGACAAGCCTATTGAGTTGGGCTAGTGTTCGGCACATCCCTTTCTGCCAGAGGACATTTACGGGCTCTTAAGCTGCACCTGCTGAGAGCCTGGGGATGAGGCTGTGGAGAGCGATGCAGCAGTCTCATGGGATTGAGGAGCCGAGACTAGGAGATGGAGCAACAATAAGATGTGAAGAAAGCATTTAGAATCTGTATCAGGGTTTTTTTTTCTTTTTCCTTTCCTCTTTTTTTTGGGGGGGGGCAAGGTTCAAGGTAGGGTCTCACTCTAACCCAGGCTGACCTGGAATTCACTATGTAGTCTCAGGTTGGACTTGAACTCACAGCAATCCTCCTACCTTGGCCTCTTGAGTTCTGGGATTGAAGGCATGTGCCAACACACCCAGCCTGTATCAGTTTTTTTCACTGGGTCATTAAACAAATCTTAAACTGCACAGATAAGCTTGAAAACCAAGATTAACTCTAAGTAGCTATTCAGATCTAGATTTCCAATAAGAGCAATGGAAATAACAAGAAAAATAAATGACATGTTTAAATTGTAGAAGAAAAATAGATACCTACTTAGATTTCCAAACTGAGTGAAAATTCTTTAAGGAAACAAATGCATTTTCAGACAAACAGACACTGAGACAATTTGTTGACAGCAAACTGGAATTAAAATAAAAATAAAAGAAAGACTTTTATTTATTTATTTTCTATAAGGATAATAGGTTATTCTCTTGTATTCCCTCCCCCAGGCTCTCACCCTAGAGGTCCTACTCTTGGGGTTATGGTATTCACTGTGGGGGGTCACGAAGGCGTCAGTCAGTCCCTGTGAGGTAGGTAGGGAGTCATGCCTCAGGATGTTACTACCACAAAAGATATATTTTAATAGAATAAAAATGATGTAAAATAAGAAGGAATTTGAAAAATGGATACATGGGTAAATCTAAGTAAAATGCTAAGGAAAATAATAATAGAAATAGTCTCATGGCTTTTAAGTGAATAGTTAAAGCTAGAGTAATAAAAAGGATATGAAATAGAAAAAAGTTTTCTAAATGTCTAATATTATCAAGGAAAGCAAAAAATCTTATATATACATATACATATGCACACATACACACACACACATATATATATAGAGAGAGAGAATATAATAAAGCTTTTTGTTGTAACACTTAATGTGATCCTAGTGTTTATGTGTGTATAAATGTCTGTCTATGTGTATGATGCATGTATGCAAGGATGTATGTTTCTCAGGAAAGAAGGGAAGTGTAATAACCTTCACATTGCTGCGACAAAACACTCTACCAAAAGCAGCTGATAGGTTTATTTTGGCTTACAGTTTCAAGGGGAAGTTTCATAATGGCAGGGAAAGGATGGTCCTGGAGCAGAGCCTGGACATCACTCCTTGTGACAGAAGAGCGTTAGCTGCCAACGGTGAAGGTGGTTCTGATACCCCAAAGCCTGCTTCCAGCACCTCATTCAGCAAAGATCCATTTTCCAAATTTCTGTCTGCTCAGGATCAAGCATTTAAAACACATGAGCTTATTGAGGAGAAAGTTGGTTTATCTGAACCCTAATGATGGAGTAATTTGATTTCACTAATAGATCAAGGTTGTTAGATTGATGAAAAAATATTTATATGCTGCTTTAAAGAAGGGACATTTTAAAATGTACATCAGGGGCTGGAGAGATGGCTCAGCCGTTAAGGCACTTGCCTCCGCTGCCTAAGTCCCCGGGTTCAATTCCCCAGGACCCACATAAGCCAGACCCACAAGGTGGTGGCCCTGGTGTTCTCGTTCTCTCTCTCTCTCTCTCTCTCTCTCTCTCTCTCTCTCTCTCTCTTTCTCTTTCTATCTCTCTGCTTAAAAATGAATAAATAAAATATTAAAAAATAAATAAATGAAATAAAATTTACATCAGAACTGGGTGTGGTGGCGTGTGCCTTTAATCCCAGCACTTGGGAGGCAGAGATATGAGCATCACTGTGAGTTCAAGAGCAGCCTGGGACTAGAGTGAGTTCCAGCTCATCCTGGGCTGAAGTGAGACCCTATCTTAAAAAAAATCATATCAGAAGAGTTATAAGGTGTAGATATGTTACTGTTATTGTGACACAATTTACATCAGATATATACTTTGTTATTTAGCAACTTTCAAATCATACAGACTGTCTCCTTTGAACATATAGAATTCAACCCAATGATTATTTGTAAAATAATTAGTATATTTCCAAACATTTGAAGAGAGGCAATATGCTTTTTAAATAGAAATAAGCTGTGAATTAATTTGCTCAACCATATTTATAGCAGCTCAATTCACAGTAGTGAGGAATTGGAATCAACCCAAATGCCCATCACTGGACGAATGGATATCAAATCTGTGGTACATATACACTATGGAATTCTATACAGCTAAAAGGAAAAATGACATAACAAATTTAAAGAACAATGGTCAGACTTGGAGCAGTTCATTCTTAGTGACCACACACAAGAGCAGAAAGCCAAGCACTGCATATTTTCCCTCATATGTGGTTCCTAACCATGTTAAACAGGAACACTAAGAAAATCTGTTAGTTAACAGAGAGTTTGTACAAGGGAATGGAATGAATTTGGGGGAATGGGAGGTAGGGAGAATGGGAGGGCGGGGGGACTCATATAGTAAACTAAACTAATAACGAACTGACACCATAAAACCCTAGCTTTTATACAGTAAGCTCCTGAGGAAGCTGAGGGCACCACCTGGTAAGAGGGGTCATGAACAAAATGAGAGGAAGCCTAATTGCAAGAATAATTGCTCAGGCCTGCCTCTTCCTGTCCCAGTTACTGGTTCCTTCCCACACTGAGTTGTTGATCAAAGAGACCCCTTAAGTCCCCACAATGTAACAGACTTCTGTCAAAGCTCTTGAATATCTGCCCCAGACCTAAGGTAAGACCCTATTGCTGAAGAAATCACAAAGTGTCATCAAACAACACCAAGAGATCCTACTAGATGCAGAATGGTAACCAGGTCCCAGTTGGTAGCATGTGTAGCATTTTAAGGTGTTACATGAGCTGCCAGGGGAAATTGGTCAATGATATTTGGTGAAAGCAGAGACCACTGATATATAATATAGACAGTAGTCACAGAATGCTGAACACATGGCTGTATGGAAGAGACCAGCAAGTCAATAAATGCTCATCTGTGCAATAGTGGCACTAAACCTAGGAGAGTAATCAACAGCTTACTGATTAGCTAAGAGATCCACTTAGTGACAAGAAACCCTTAACTGGAACTGGGATCCATGGCATAATCCTATGGGGACCAAGATCTCAGGCCTCAAGGGGAAATTCCCATGTCCAGAGATCTACAGAGAAGGTACACCCATTAGGAGTTAGCCAAAATAGCAATGTTGTATCATTTAACCTATATTGATCTCACTCTCTGATAGAGATTCTGTTTGTATGTTTTAGAAGGCATTGAGAGAACAGGGGACAACCCAATTCCATCAACAAGTAATTGGATGAAGGCTAACATCCTGGCAGGAGACAAACACCAGAATTTACAACTATTTTAAAGTCCTAAAATGGGAAGAGCTAATCAGTGGGAAAGGAAGTGGGGGGGTCATTGCTATCCTTGGGGAAAGAACTATACAGATTAAATAGCATCTTGAAGGTAGTTTGGGGTACTGTTTTTATCCTATTTTTTTAATGCATGCATGCATGCATCTATGTATGTTAGCTTGTATGTATGTTGTTCATGCGTGCTCACATGTGTGTGGGCACATGTATGTGCGAGAATACAAGTGGAGGTCAAAGGTTGACCTCAAGTGACTTCCTCAGATGTGGACACTTTATGAAAATATTTTATTCAATGGCATATTTGGGTATATTGTACCTACATGACATCTTTAATTTAAAAAAATTTGGTTCATGGTTCACAGCTATTTGATGACAAGGGTGATAGAGAGAATGTGATACTGATTTCCCTTGTCATCTCTTCCTTTCCTCCAGAAATAGGGGCTTCTCATTTCTATCATCAGAAATATGGAATATTCCGGAGAAAAAAGTTCCCTTCTTTGTTCTGAATTATTTTGTCTTTCTAGGTAGTGTCTAGAGTCATTTCTCTGGATGTGTATTCAACAGCCATGGAAAAATCAGGTATCAAATTTAAAGATGTATAAAGTCAACTACTTTTTATTTTGTAAATTTTAAGACTGTGGCTATACATCAGGAATTTTTGAGCAACAGTTTCCTGAAAGTCACAGAGAGGAAAAATGACAATCTCAACAAGGCTAGTGTTTTAAGGAATTCAGGGATATGTTTAGATATCATGAGCAGATTGTAATGAGAGACGAGTGAGGAAGAGTCCTAAAGTATTCTCAAGTTTGGTTTCTCCAACACAGAAAATGAAAATAGTTGCTATAACAAATCTCCATTTTTTTTCTGTTTATCATAATCTCCAGAATGGACCTGCAATGCATCTCGCTTTCAGTTTCCATGTCAAATCACCTTCTATGGAGATCTTGGCTGCTATTGTCCCTGGCCTGCATGCTGGGAGGGACAGGACAAGGGCAGAGGTGTAGGGAAAGGGATTACTGAATCAGAAAAGAGTGAACCCACAGAACTGGCCGAGGGTGAAGAACTTTCCTCCAACATATTATAATCATTGACATTGCTGCCATTCTGCCTGTATTGTATCATTGGACTTCTTGTTTTATGGTTTGGGAAAAGTAAGTTGTGTCTTAGACTATATCTTATTCTTGCAATGTGAAAACATAAGTAGCATTTTAGTTTGAGACAAGGCTAAGGTGGTCAGAATCCCTGGCTTATCTGATTCATTATCAAAAGTATACACAATTGGCCTATCCCATATGGCCACCTTAAACCAACCTTATTCACCTAGACTTGGACTGAAGACTCAATGAGTGATTTCTCTGCTGAACAAATGAAGAAATGAGCTATATTTTAATGAAGTGTTTTTCTGAGACTATATAAAAAGTCAGTTGATGCTTCTCAGTGTATTCTCTGACATAAAATGACTATATACATACATATGAGCAAGACTATTTATACATACACATGTGCATATATATATTTACTACCATGAATATATACATTTATATTGGCATTTATATGAAAGAACCCACTTACATATCAAATCTATGTAAGGTTTATAAAATGAATTTTAAAGTATAAAGATAATCAATGAAAATCAAATAGCAAGCAAGAAAATAAGGCTCCCAAAAGCCCAATATTATTGCATTAATTTATGAAACCCCACTTATTGTATATTTGCTAACTTATTTGATCCAATAAACAATTTGAGTTACACCTTTATGGGCTGAATCTTTCAAAAATATTGAATGTTCTCAGATGAGATTTTACTAGAATTGCATGAACTTGCTTTATTTACTTATTGATTTTTTTCATCAGATATAAACATAAAACACCTTCTGTGAAGCTCCTTTTACAGCAAGCAAGGTGCTTGGGATCAAACTTCCTAACTTTTTACTCTTATAATTTCTTTCTGCCCAGACGTGGAGTTCAGGTTTGACTTTTGCTCCAGTTGTTGAGTACACACGGTGCCCACATGTAGCATATAGGAAATCTCATGGGGCATGTGTACCCATTTCCTTTAGGTCTGAGAACATGGATACCATCCAATACTGCCTGTTTCCATGGAGAATGATGGCAGATGCCCCAGCCAGCCACTGTGGCTTGGCTATCTTTGCAATAGTTTTCTCCTTTACTGAGCTGGCCAACAGTCATGCAAGAATTATAAGAAATGCTCAAGATGTTCGAATGAGAGTTCTATGCTGATGTGGAGGGCAGGCACCTCAGTCCCAATCATACACAGGCATGCTCACATGCATACATTCATGAACATGCAGAGACTGAAATATAGTATTTAATACTGCAGGAGCTCCTTTGATCGATATCTAAAGGCAAAGCTTGTTTAGTAATATGAGTGCAAACGACAGCCCAGAGTTTAGCTTATTTTATGTGTTAAAACAGACATTGAGCTACAGAGGCAAGCAAACAGCATGTATAGCTTCAACCATCCAAACTCTTCCAGATTTCCTCCAGGCTAGATGCTCCTCATGGGCCCAACAGAGCTGGATAGTGAAACTACCATGAAGTTTACTGTGTGCATGCTGTTTCTCTTCTGTGTCCTCACATTCAGAGTTGTGCGTAGGCTGGGGTATTGTCCAAGTGTACTTCAGAAAGGCTATACAGGTTCATGTCCTTTGAGAATATGATAATGTCCATCTTGTCACATCCTTGGCAGAGATTGTGAT
Organism: Zapus hudsonius; assembly: GCA_004024765.1. Taxonomy (NCBI): domain Eukaryota; kingdom Metazoa; phylum Chordata; class Mammalia; order Rodentia; family Dipodidae; genus Zapus; species Zapus hudsonius. The sequence continues at coordinate 19,389 of PVHP010022777.1, forward strand.
TTTGACATATATCTTCCAATGTGGTAGGTAAAACAACTCTATCTTAATGTTGACAAAAATATTTTACAATATTCTGGGCATTTCAGTATATGAATTTCTTATATTTTATGCTCATTAAATAGTGAGGTCAGGTTTTCAGACCTAATTATATTACTTTTTTCCCTTTATTAGCCCCTCCATCCCTTCCTTACTTTCTGTCTTCTACTTTATAAAATAATCAGATTTCATTGGATATACTTTTTGGAAATATGATTTGCAATAGTTCTTCCAATTTGAAAAGATTTTCTGTTGACTCTTATTTACAGTTTGGAATGTATTTGTGGTATTTGTCCCTTTCAGAAATAAAATATTTTCTCATGCTGTGAAAGAAAGGGAATAAGAGAAAAGCTAACAATGGACCATTCTTTTCTTTGAAAATTTCTGGTTTCATTAGATTTGATAGTGGGTCTAAAACCTCGTGCTTGAGAGGTACATTAAGCCCTTTTTTGTTCCTGCTTTGATTTCTGCTGAATTTATTTAGTACATACTTTCAGTAGTGTCTCCTTTAGAACAGGTTTAAAAAGAGACATTTATCTTCCTCAGTGCAAAATAGGAAACATGGAAATGCCATGCAGACAATGAATATCCTCTCTCTGATGCACTTCCCACCAGTTTCTCATTCCTCAAATTTCCCTAGCTTATGAATAATAACAAGTCTTCCTGAGGCTGAAATTTCTCAAACACAAGATGTGATTCTTGTTGCAAATAATGTTTTTTCTTCTAAAAATATGCCTCATCCCATCCTTACTGATGTAATACAGAACTAAGGTGCAATATCACAGGTGGAAGTTCGACACTAGGCTGTTCCATGGGCTTCATTCAGAGCTCACCGTGTGTGTGTGTGTGTGTGTGTGTGTGTGTGTGTGTGTGTGTGTGTGTGTGTGTGTGTGTGTGTATGAGTGTGTGTGTATATGTGTGTATGTGTGTGTATGTGTGTATATGTGTGTATGTGTCTGTGTGTGTCTGTGTGTATGTGTGTGCATGTGTGTGTATGTGTGTGTATATGTGTGTGTCTGTGTGTATATGTGTGTTTATGTGTGTGTATTGTGTATGTGTGTACGTTTGTGTGTGTTGTCATCCAGGCCAGTAGTTTTCACTGCCTGTTCCTGTATGTGCCGCGTACTAGGACCTCTTTACTTAGCCCTCCTGTCCATCTCTCTTCTCAGCATAACCTCTTGGAACACTTGGTTTTTGACGGCTCAGCACAATGAAGGGGATTTGCTTAATGATTGGGAATATGGACAAAACCTCTTGCTTTACTTTTAGGCACTCCAAAGAAGAGACTTGTTGCTTCATAGTGTCAGAACCAGAGTTTGGCTTCAACCTAAGTCACATGGGTCACTTTGCTTAATATAATTCTTTCTACATTCATCCATTTTCCTGCAAATTTCATAATTTTCATTTTTCTGTATTATTGAGTAATATTCCACTTGGTATAAGTACCACATTTTCATTATCTATTTCTTGGTCAATGGACATCTGGGTGGATTTCAATTGGAAGCTGTTGTACATATAGCAGCAAAATATGGATGCACAGATATCTCTGTCATAGGTGGAATCCTTAAGTCATATGACCAGATGTAGCTGGGTCATATGGGCCATATGGCAGCTCTAGTGCTAATATTTTGAAATACCTCCACACTGATACCCATGACTATACAAGTTTGCCTTCCCACTAGCAATGAATAAGGGTTCTTCTTTTTCACACTCTCAGGAGTACTTTTATCATTTTTTGGGGGAGGGTGCATCCAGTTTCCACAGTAGCATTTGTTAAATAGGCTCTGTTTCCCCCCACCCCACCCCCACTGAATGTTTTTGATTCTGTGGCCAAAGTATTTTTTTTTTCTGGATTTCCTATTTTGGTCATTTGGTGAGTAAGTTTGTTTTGGTGCTAATGCCATGCTGTCTTTGTCCCTATTGCTCTGTAATATAATTTGAGAATAAGTTTTGTAATACATGCCTCCAGCTTTGTTCCTTCTTAGAATTTCTTTGGCTGCTTGTCCTCTTTTGGGTTTCCATTTGAATTCTTGGATTGTTTTTTTCTAGTTCAGTGAGGAATGTCATTGGAAATTTGATGGGGATTGTGTTTAACCTATAGATTATATCTGGTAATTTAGCCATTTTCACTATATTAATTCTTGTATTCTAGCAGGCTTCTAAATAGCATGTTGTTCTACCATGAATATCTTATATAGCAAGAGTATCAAATGATGAAAATTCAAATTTTCAGTGACTTTCCCTTGAGGTGCTGTGTCAAAAGGACTACATTTCAGAAATCTGCATTTTTATCTAACACACTGATCAATTCTTTGGATAAATTATATTTATCAAGTACTGAATATTTCTCATGTTGATTAGCCCCTTTTAAGCTTAATACCTTAATACTGTAATTTAAATATTTGGTACAATCATTCTTCATGTGTTTAAATTTTTTTTTTTGAATTGAGTTTTACTGCTTTATTTTGTTTGACATTTTTTGGTGTGTGTTTTTGAAGTCCAAAAAATCCTGAAGGAAAATCAGACTCTTGCTGAAAGTTTAGTTGAACTCGTAAGAGCTTTAAGGTATTAAAATAATTTTGGTGCCATTCCATTTGACACACAGAGATGCTATCGCTGCTTTAAAGAGTCTTCCTTCCTCAGCCTGTATGTAACAGCTCTTTCTCTGATCTCGATAAATAGCACAGTGGATTTGCAACCAGAATTTCTTATCATCTTCAAATTTACTCATCCCAGTCCAGATAAAAATAATTCTTAATCCCCTGAAGATACAAACAGTTATGTGAGCTGTTGTATTGATAAAAGAGAATCGTGGCCAGAGAGAATTGGCTAGAAATGGCACAACTGTACAAGCTGAAGCTATATAAATCATCAAATAACATGGAAATTGGAAAATATCATTATAAGTCACTTGTGTGAACCCCTGATGTTTTAAATTATCCATGAAATGTGACTTGCTTTGTAATATTTTAGAGTTTCTCAAAATCACAGTTTTTAAATCAAGCTTTTCCAAGCAAGTGCCTTTCATCACTAGGCAATCTCCCCAGCCCTTAAGTCGAGTTTTCCCTATTTGGCAATGACACAGCCAGTTTTTAGAATAATTTACAGTCATTTGGATTGTTAGTTATGCCTTTTAGGAATTCTCATGGTGAGGAAAACATTGTTAATCCCCATTTTATGGATGAGAGGATTGAGGTATTGAGTGTTGATTTGACCGACTCTGGCAGTTTTTAGTCTCTCCCAAAGCCCCTGTTTCATCTACACCAGGGCAACTCCTCTTATTCTTTCCTTTTATCTTTTTAAAATTCATTTTCTTGTCAACATGAGTCACTTCCCACCACCCTCTTTTTCCCCTCTTCTGTTTCCCCTTAACTGAATCCCTTCCTTCCAACTAGTCCTTGTTTTCTAGCTAAACGGATATAATATACCCACAAACTGCCCTCAAAATATTTATTTATGCAATATATATATATATATATATATATATATATATATATATATATTTAGCATATATATGGTCTCACTTTTGGTTAGAGAAGCTTTTCTTTATAGATGGTGGAGACCACCAATGGTGATATTCAAAACTCATAAAAGTGCAGAGAAGATGTGACAGTGGAGTGTTCAGCATTAAGTAAAACATTTACTTTGTTTTATCTTGAAGAACAAGTACTCAGTTTTCAAAAACTGACTTAATTCACAGAGAATCCTTAAGGTAAAATTACCAGATTTACTTTTGTAGATTTATGGTCAAAGATTCTATTTTGTGGGGTTACTATTTTACTTTTGCTGACATTCCTATCTTTTGTTCATTTTCCT